>BPLR01006840.1:0-23067 GCA_021605095.1 Caerostris extrusa
TGCTCTACGATTATATTAGATCGGCACCTAAGGTTTAAATTGGATTCTGAATCACTACAAACATCCAGCGACCACCAAGGACTCAGACGAAACGACGTGGTACCGAGCACCAGATCGCTAGCCACTCGGCCATCAGGCCACATTTAGCTTATATTAATTTGCCATGAAGTGTTTATAAATTATAATCTCAGTGCAAATTTAAAATTAAACACCTTTTTCACCAAATTTCCATGATTCATATCCCACAAACACTTTAACAGTCAGATATGTTGAACCTAATATGGAAACCTCTGAGTATTTCATTATTATATAATGAAATAATTGTTATAAGCAGTTACAATTACCAAGACATAATAATGGAGTCGAATATTTATTTTTACTTAGATTTTCTTGAACTGATTCTAACTTATAAGATATCAACATATTTTTATCACCAAAAAGATAAGGTGAATAAAAGGAATAAGTAATTAGTAACCTCCGATCTTCAATACCTCAAAATATTAAAAGGAAGGGATGCAATTATTTGTAATTGAACCATCCCATACTGTTGCTTATGATTAGTATGTACTTTGTACTACAGAGGGTTTTAGCATCATCATAAGTACCAAACATTTGGCAATTGGGTTTTGATTGGCGTTAAAGCCCAAAAAATAACTGACATCCTTTTGAAAAAATGTTTTAAAATCTATTTTATGTTTCTGACAAAAATTTTATTATAAACCGGTTTCAATGCAGTAAAAATACTAGTTCTTTAAAAATTAGGATTAGTGTCAACTTCGTTTCACAAAATTTCAATAAATGAAGAAGTAAAGAAGCTTTATCAACGGTTTTATCAAAAATAGTTATGATTTATGTTCTTATATATTTTAGCAATTTTTGGTTTGAATTATTGTGTTTTTTTATACATCATTTGCTTTTCTTTTTTTCAAACTCTATTCTTAAATTTTAAGAAAAATTTATTTTATATGGATCTAACAAATTTCAGAAAATTGAATTATCAGCTTGAAAAAGATTTTTGGAATTTCTGTTGGGTTTTTCCACTAAAAAATGGCTTAATTTTTTTAAAAAATTTCACTATATTTATCTCTTTTTAAACACAATCTTAAATTTCTGTGCAACGCTCTTTATGTACAGTTTATATTTATGTCATAAAATTAAACATCATTGTAAAATATTTTATATTAAATATGTTAAAGTTAACATTTGTTTTTAATAATTAATATATACTATTATATAAAAAAATATTATTCAATCTTTCATGCTGGCTGAAAATTGATGCATTTAATTTCTTTTAATTCACGACATTTGCAAAAAAATTTATTCACATACCTAAAAATATATCTAAGAAACACGTTTTTAAACAAAAATATTTTTTATGCCTTTTAATCTGCTAAAAGTGCGTCTAAAAATAAAATTGAATTATCTTAAATAAAAAAACCCAAATGATCTTAAATATACAGAATTATTCGTCTTGAAAGAAATGTACATTCTTTCTCTAGATTCAGGGGAAAAATTCCATACATGAATCTTGTTCATTAATGTTAAATTACGCTCATTAGCATTGGAGAACAAGAAAGAAACCGTACAATAAATCTAGCTTATCCGAACTCCATTTTTTTCAAAAAAATTGTTATAGATGCAAAAACAATTGGAAATGCATTTACTTTATGTTAATTTACATATTTTTTTTTTCTTTCTTCTGTCAAAATGTCTGCTACACTACAATCCACTATCTGAGATAAGTATAAATTCAAAGTAAAAAAAATATGGTAAAAAAAAACTCCTTCATTTTCAAAATGTTACAAATATTTTAGCAATATAATTTCCCTACTAAACACGAACCCGAAATCATTGAACACTTTAAAATTTTTAATAAATTGTCTCAAAAAAATTAATGTTTTAACATTAATAAAATTAATATATTTAAAATTAATAGACATAAATAAAACTTATTTTGAAATTTACGAAATGTAAATAAAATTTGATTTTCGTAAATTTCACTATCTCTGCTTCCCTTTTTTCTTATCCTTTATAATATGATCAACATTTAACAGCCAAATGCTACATGAATTGATGTTTATAAATTTACAATAAATTCCAATTTTATTTATTAAGGAATTTAATAAAATTTAAAATCTGAAGAAAAATTAAATATCAACCTACACTGAGTTAATATTAACAGTTTAATTGTAATTTGGTACAACTGCGGCTTTTTTTTTTTTTAAATAAGAGTTTGTAAAGGAATGCAATTACCCAAAGTTTTTGACATATTAAAGGTAATTCATCAGTAAATTACTTAATATATACAACTATAGTATTATTCTGCATATTCTGTGAATGTATTTTTAAAGCTGAAATCTAATTACTTGGATCCTTTACGTGTACAGTATTTTTTATTCATTGTAATTTGTTAACACGCATTATCCACCAACTGTACTAAACTTTTGTTATAAGTTGCAAATAAACTAAACTATAATCTAACTTGTTTCCCAGAAAACCAGATTTTTAAATAAGAATTTTTTTCTTTGTAATCCAAGCGTGTTTTTGTATTAACCAAATGTTAATGGTTTACTCTGGAACAGCTTGTACATTTACTGAAGTTTGCTCGGCTTCGCTTATTTTTTTTAACAGTACTAAAATTAGAATATATACTAAATATTAGCGAAGACTCTTTAGGGCGAAGTTAATTTTCTACATTTTAATCGTAAACAGCAACATCAAATCATTCTGCGCCTGTTCTTTATAAATTTATCAAACACCCATAAATTCAAGAACATCAATTTGTATTATATGGAGTGTTGGGTGAATTTGTATGACTCTAAAAGTTGCATGTCATACTTTTTTCATTTCAAATATGTAAAATTGATCGCATTATTAACGTGACGTGCAATTCAATCTAACTTCTTTTAGCTTTACAATAATATGGAGCATTTTACAACGTACAAAAAAGCTCAAAATAAAAGCGCTTTTAAAGTTTTTTGGCTTACACCAAATTTATAATCATTATCCCAAATATGCATTGCTCAAAACAATCTTTTATATCTTAATGATCTCATTAAGTATTCAAATTAAATGAAACTGGTTAATGAAAAGTACTTCATATATAATTAATACAATAATTTATCTTAAAATATGCTTTAACTAATGTCAATGTCTTTAATTTCCAAATTAATCGGGAAATTATATTACTAACTTGTATTATGAATGTGATTGAAATATTAAGTCTCCAGTGTATAATATGAAAAAAATATATTGATTCGCACTATTTTCCTACAGTAGGGTTGAACAGTTCCTTAAAAGTCCAACCTATCGAAATATGCAAATCAGCTCTATCTTGAAAACCGTTTGGGGAATTAATGAATTTCCTCGATACTCAAGTCATAATGTGCAAACTCTGTTTATCAAGTACATAGCCCAAAAATTTTCTATTATTATATCATTCACTAGAATCTGTATTCTGCCGTCATTCTCAGCATGATTCATTTAGAAGTTGGCTATTGGGCGATAAAAGACTGTTAGGGCTGCGGGCGATTTAATGAAGGGATTAACTTTATTGAAATTGCCTCGTTACGAAGAAATAGGGGCTTATTTCATTTTATTTTATTACCACTCAAGTTAAGCAAGGGAATATTTTTTTACAAAAGATAAAAATATGAAGTAATTAACCTCTTTCTATGCAGTTGTTCAATATAACCATAAGCAAGAAAGCTTAATGGATTTAGAAAATGAAATTCGGGTAAAATGTGTTAATCTTTTTAGAGGGAGTTTTGCTCATGTATAAAAAAGAAGTCATCAGAATTGCTCATGTGTATAAAAACGTCAGCATTTTTGATGAATCTGTTAAATCGCACTTTGAGAATAACTCAAGAATTGTTTTCTAAATTAAATCATTCAGTTAATTTGTTATTTTATATTCACATGACACAAATTTAAAATATCGCGAAAAATTTTTGAATACTAATGTTGAGAGATTAAAAGAAATAACATGCAAAATCAGATGAAATATCTCAATTTTCAAAAATGCACTTTTATAAACTTTACAGTTTTTTGTTTTGTTTTTTTTTTATTTTTCCCTCAATTTCATTCATGCTCAGAAAACAGAATTTTTATAATTTTTATTATTTAATTATATCATAGATTTATAACATATTTTTAATATATATTTATATATAAACTAAAACTATATAAAACAATATAGTTTTAATATATAGTTTTATAATAATATTAAAAATTATAAATAAATAAAAAAGCTTATTAGATTTTATTTATTTAATGATAGAAACTGACTATTTTTCACTCAACTTTTAAGTATACTATTTGCACTACTTATAAACATCCCATATTGATATCAAATTCGCATTTTTGCTCAGCTTTTTAACAACTTTGTATTTATAATAAAAGTAACTTAAAAAAATATGTTCGTTCTTTTTTTTTTTACTAGTTGTATTGAATTTAATTCATATGAAAAATTTCATATTTATTTCCTTTTACAATAGTGACATTGGGTAAAACATTAATAACTTCTTATACGCGAAAAGCCAGAATAAACAATAAAAGAGACATACGAAAAGGATTTGAAAAAATGCAATTTTTTTTTCATACACCGTAACAAAAATATGAACTTTAAAATTGGAAAACATTTATTTCCAGCTTTAAGTCATACTATTTGTTTTTTAATTGATACTTGATTGCACAAAAAAATAATAACTTTTAAACTAGTATGTGATAGCAAATAAAATTTACAAATCGCAATTCATTTAAAGCAAACAGATAAAAGTTTGTTTACATACTTCAAGTTTTCAAGCTTCGTACTTTCAAGTTTATTACTCACACATAACCCTTTTTAATTAGTTATAACAACGGGAAATAGTTTCCATTCTCTAAAAAATTGTTGTTCATTTTTTAATTATTTTGTCATTTTATAATATATTTCCAGATGTTACTTCAATGACCTCTGCGTTAATACTCATTGAAAAAAGTAATCTTAAAACAATGAAATTAAATTTTGCTTCGTAGATAATCACTCTGATCAGAAATTTTCTTCTGAAAACTTTTCTAGGCATACAAAATTTTGTATTCATTATTTATTAAGCGAAATGATTTTTATAATATTTCAAAACATTGCTTTAAATACTTTATTATAATTTTTGTAAAATGGATATTTCTTTTAAATCCATCATGTAGCTATGAATAACTAAATATGACAGCAAACCTACACAGCACTTTTTTAAACCCAAAATACAAAAAAAATAAACAGAATTATATTTTTAAAGTGCAACACAGACACTAAGCGCTTCACTTTATGTCAAGTTTTCATGAATAGAAATTTTTACTCCTTTGTACTCACAACTAAACAAAAGTTAATGAAAAACTTTTCGACTCGAGCAACAACTGACATGTCTTACGCAACCATGGTTGCCAACTGGGAAGCTCACAATAGAAGCTGTATTTTTAAGTCTTCTCAAGAAAAAGATGAAGAAAAGATGTTAGAACTCGGTACACATTGCAAATAACTTTCATTTACAAGTCAAACTCGTGCTTTTTCTCTAGAAACAAATCTATTTTAAACTTCTTAGGTAGATGAGTAAAACAATTTATAATAATATTTCTACTTTTCTTGAAGTTTCCAATTAAAATTTACTTACCGCATAAATGATGGAGACAACCGTTGCTTTATTTTACAAATTAGTTTTTTGAAAAAACAAATAAATAGGGAGAGGTTTTAACCATGTGGATATTTGGCCTCTACCCAATAAACTTGGGTTGTCCGCCAGAAAAGTTAGCTTGCGCTTCCATCTCTGCCATATCACCCAATGTTTTCGACACCAGAGGCTTTACTCCCCTAACAGCACTTGGCGAATGATTACGTCGCCAAAGGATCTCGCCAAGCAAACTTATTGAAGTAGATGAAACTTCGAAAAACTAAGAGCGTTTAATTCAAAAGTAGTTTCAGAGAAGGATTAGAAGTAATGTTACGACAGCTGGTGCAGTTTTCATTTGTTAATTTGAAGAAAATGTATGGTTTGGAATTCATGGTTAATGTCAATGATAAGTTTTACGTAATTTAATTTATATATTTGGTGTGATTATATATTTTTAAAACATATTGGTGGGTTATATATATATTTAAAAAATTTAAAAACTAGCATTTTTACCAATATAAGTGATAAATATAAAATTTTTAATTAAAAAACTGAAAGCATATAAATATATGAAAAGGACAAATCATTTGTTTGTTCATAAAAAGATAGAAATTTGCAGCAAAACAAACACATTTCATATGAAATATGAATGCTCATATTTGTCTAACATATTTTTTATCTCATTTAAAATTTCCTTTACTGTGATCTGACTATAGTTTTACAACTAAATATTAAAACAAAAATTAAAATTAAATACATTTTAAGTAAACTTTAAGTATGAGTATGAACCTAATCTAAAATCTATATTCAACCTATCCGTGAGTTAAATGCCCGACTCATGGCTCAGTGGGAGAACTAATAGCTAAAGTGGACATAGCTCCAAATTCATTGAATATACGTATATATATCGCCTATAGTGCTTTCAGAAATATGCGGATTCGATAGTAATTGTGGCAACGTATGAGGAAGTCTCGAATCGATAGATAAGCTGATTGGTGGAATTTTTTGGTATTTGTCTCATACAATGTCTAAATATAGGCAATTAACCCCGAAGGTTTTCAAGAAATTAATAAATCTCCCTCTGGCCTTCCGTGGATAGCTATGAATAATTAAACATGTAATCATTGTAAAAACAAAATATAATTATATTGTTAAGATAAATTTAAAATTTAAATTAAATATAAATAATTTAAATTAATTTATTTAATTTTACTAATAATTTAAATTGAAACAAGATAAATTTAATATATATTTAGATAATTACAAGATAAATTTAAATATGTACGGTTATAAAAAATCTGCATTTTTAAACAGTTTTTCTGCTCTCTGTAAATAATTATTATTTTAAATTACGTATCACTTTTCATTAAAAGTTCTCATCGAACTTAATGTTTCAATATATTTGCTTTTAAATAATCCATGTTTAAAAGTAGAATTTTATCCTTATTCAATGTACTTTGATTCCCTAAATAATGCACACCTGAAAGGAAAATCAGGATTTTCAGATTTAGCATGGAACATGGATTTTAGCGTTTATACAAGGTATTCTATCAAGATCGAGAAAACGCTACAAACCAAAGAGTCCTACCAAGAGTACTACCTTCAAATACAAGGAAAATGTTCGAAAAGCCATAGCCGATTTTCAAGAAAAAATGCGAACGAAACAGGACACACTATCCAGTCGAAGGAAAATTGTATTGAAAGCAAAAAAAAAAAAAGTTGGACTAGTTACAATTGAAAAAGGACTTGTAAATTTATCAGTGTCATATACAATGCCATAAATTTTCATGACCTGTTTAAAATATGAATCATCCATACCACCATGCTCACTTTATATTCGTAGTGGTCATTTCGGCTACTATAAAAGTGGTCATCACAGCATGAATGTGTAGCTCGTTACCACTCATAGCTCAGTTTTATAGTGTAAGGAATTGCTAGTCCGATTCTACTACAGTCATGCAGTACAATCACTACTTTAAAAGCAGTAGATTTCGATTAAAATGAGTAGAGTAGCTTTCGGGCTGAAAGTTTCACATCCACAATTTAACTGCCTGGTTGAAACTTTCTGTACTGAAGTATTTGTAGTGATATTCTCAATGTGTTTCCAATAAGGCTCACTTTCCCCGAACCGGATACGGCACAGTAGATTTTCTTCATCTTCTTTCCTAGAAATTATAGGTTGTCGATGTGTGGTTCTTTGGCCATTCTTTATTTACTTCGAGCGAGAAATTTTGGTCAATTGAGTTTATTCAGTCTTGACAGAACATTAAACCTGTCAATGTGAAAATTTATCAAGAAAGTAGAAGTCATTTTCATTGCTGCTTATCAAACTGTGATTCCACATAATTTTTAATTTATTCTGAATATCTCGCTAAATCATATACAAATTTCTTTTCTCTTTGATTTTACTTAGAAAATCACAGTTATTTTTCTTTTTCAAATCATGAAGCAAATTTATATTCTTTTTTTTTTCCTGCTATCTGTAGATTGTTTGTTGTATTATTACAAAACAAAAATATAATTTTAGCTGTATTTCATATATTCCTTTAAATGTAAAATAAAATTCCAATTAGATGAATATTCTTGTTTACACATAATTTAATAATAAAAATTAACAAATTATGTTTATGTGAATTTAAACTTTTATGCTGAAAGAAAACATGCAATTCTATTTTTTTTTTGTGAGTTTTCTAGATTAAACTTTGCTGTAAATCTTATCCCACGTTTAAAATTGAAGTAAAAGAGGAAAAACTATTATAATATTTTAAAAAGGGTCTTAACAATTCAAATCATATCTCTATGCTTTTGATATAAAAAGTAAATCTAAAAGATAAATCAATATACGAATGAATTAGCTGATTAAGAAAGAAAACATCATCCATCATCGTTAATTTAAATGGTATATTTATCTGATCAGTATGTGGGTTAATAACACAGATCATTTCTCATATATATATATATATATAAATATATATATATATATATATATATATATATATATATTGAAGTTTTTTTTTCTATTTTATCTTTTCTTAGTCGAGCAGTATATATATATATATATATATATATATATACATTGAGAATATCACTACAAATACTTCAGTACAGAAAGTTTCAACCAGGCAGTTAAATTGTGGATGTGAAACTTTCAGCCCAAAGCTACTCTACTCATTTTAATCTAAATCTACTGCTTTTTAAAGTAGTGATTGTACTGCATGACTGTAGTAGAATCGGACTAGCAATTCCTTACACTATAAAACTGAGCTATGAGTGGGTAACGAGCTACTACATTCATGCTGTGATGACCACTTTTTATAGTAGCCGAAATGACCACTACGAATATAAAGTGAGCATGGTGGTATGGATGATTCATATTTTAAACAGGTCATGAAAATTTATGGCATTGTATATGACACTGATAAATTTACAAGCCCTTTTCCAATTGTCACTAGTCAATTTTCCAACAGTATATATATATATATATACTGTTGGACATAGAAAAGGTAATACTATAAAGATTCAGCCAAAAACAAGTACAAAACTGGGTGTTCTTTTGTTTGCAAATTTCGGGGGAATATGTAATTGAACAAGTTATGCTAATGATCTGGCATACTAGTTGGTCCCGCGATTGTAGCACTGGATAGAAGAGAAGGAAACGGCTTATGAACCAAATGTCGCTACACTCTGTCACCCACAGGGTTCCAGAACCTCTAGAAATTCTACATTTGAGAAGACATATGGGAATTAGGAGATGATTGGATGACGACACAGGCAATTCCGGCAATTGGACGATTTTACTAGAGGTCAAATTGTAGGCTTAACAACTCATGGTTAGTATTGCCGTCGTATCACTGCTGAAACGCACGTAGATGTGTCCACTGTGTATAGAACTTGGACCATATGGATCGATAAACGAAATGTGAATCGTCGTGAAAGACCATATCCCTCTAAATGTACAGCATAATGCACGGATCGACACTAGAAAGGGACGGGGTAGCGATCCCATAATCAGTTACTGTCAACATTCTGTAGAATGTGCAGTGAAATTTGGATGCTGCTATATCTAGGGAAAAGAGTTTCATGACGATTGGCTGATAGCGATTTGCACACTGTCATTGATGCCAAGATACCGACGTAAAAGATTGCGATGGTGTCGGAAACGAGCCACTTAGAGGACTGAAAGACACGATGTGGTGTTCAGCAACGAGACTTGTTCTCTTTTGTCTTATGATAGTCGCCAAGTGAGAATCTGGAGGCGTTGGGGAAATAAATACAATCCAGCAAGTATTATTAGACATCCTACCTCTCGTCAATGAGACATAATGGTTTGAAGCCCCATCAGACAAAATAACAGGTTTTCCCTGATAAGCATTAGAAGCACATTTACTGCATGACGATACGTTGATGAGGTACTGTAGCAGATGTAATATCTTACATTCAGCAGGTGCAAAATGGTGTTTCCAGCAGACAACGCAAAATTTCACACAGTATTCATCAGCAGACAATCCAGTTGCTACCTTGGCCTGCAATGTCTGCCCTATATGTCACCGTTCGAGCATATCTGAAACATGATTTATCGTCTTTTGCTGCTCTGGCCTTCCCCCTGGGGAGAATGGTTGAGGAACGCATATGGGTTTTCATCCCCCTCAGACATTATCCGCACGTTAATTGAATTTGTATCTCAAATGATTGCTTTTTGCATCGCTGCGAGAGGTTGTCCTACTTCATAGTAATCACTCTGTTCTCTGTCTGCGTATCAACTTTTTATCACATTCTACTCACTCTTTTATGGTATTGCATTTTCTTTATTGGGCGCAGCATATATAGTATGTACATATTCCCTAACATTTCAATCGTGTATCATTTATCTTGTACCAATATATCTACTGCTTTTTAAATAGTCATATTTTTAATCGAAAAATAAGCAATAACGTAATAAAAAGTTATGCCAGTTTGGCTTGAATGGAAAAAAAAAAATCAAATAGCAAAAATGAATTTTTGTGGTAGTCAATAAAATAACAAAACCCAAAAAACACTCAAAATTACGATTATCAAAGAACCAATTCTTAACCCAGCTATAATACAAGAATATGCTGATCCGAATCGACTGGTTGCATGTATATCAGTCACTACTTTCAAAAATGAGTAGATTTTATGCTGTTTTTGAACAGAAAGTTTTACTTCTGCAGTTGGAGTTTTCAGGATTTTCTTTTGGTTTTCTCAAATAAGACAACTCTAGTGCGTGACAGTTACCCATGAAATGCTCCCGAATCCTGTCACCATTCTAGGGACGATGTTAAACACCGAAATGGCATCCACCATCATAAAATGTCAATGAATTACCAAATTTAGAGTTATTTTCTAAAAAAGCTGATGTCCCCGCATTGAAAAAATCTTGATACGTAAACAATTCATTTTTACTCATATTTCGGTATCAAAAATATCTTTTAATATATGTATTGCTGTTTTACTTGTACTCTTATGTTTATCTGCTACAACAGAATTATTTTAATTACTTTGTAAAATTATTTATTTTTTGTATATTTAAACAAAGCATGAAATATAGTCAAATATATTCTAAGCTTACAGTTCAACTCTAAAGTGACTACCGTTAGTTGTAACGTAGGTCGAGGACTATTTTTTTAAATCTTGATTTGTTGGATTTTTGTTCCAATATTTTCATGAATTAAACATAAAGGTGAATCATTGTTGTGGTAGTACTTTTTAAACTACAGACATTTCTGACCTGAGTTCATTTGAAAAGAATAAGGTACATATATAGCATATTAAAATCTACCCAGGAGCCTTATGGGGCCTGCTACACTACACACACATTGTGCCAGTCCGAATTAAAAGGAACATCTCCAGGTGAGCATCGAGAGAAGATTCGCAGTCTCCTATCTTTTTTCTCCTCTTTCAGTCCAACTGCAGGATATTCCGACATAAAGATTCCCACCGTAGATAGGGAAGAGATTTCTGTTCGGCTTCGCTTGTAAGATTTCAACCAAACTTAGCCTATTGCAAAACCCAATGACCCTACGAATTATTGTAGCTGAAGCATCATGAATTGTTCACAACCACTAAGAATGAAAAATATTTCAAGAAAGATCCACTGAATGTTATTTGCAAACTGTTAAAGAGGTGTTTTATTAAATTTGTAACTTTTACGCTTTCTTTGAGACGCAAAATAAAAGTGTCAATATTGATGATACGACTATTTTTTTATTACAGCAAATGTTCATAAAATTTATCTGAAAACGAATTCATCTTAACATTTATTATTAATTATACATATAACTTAAGTGTCTTGAATGAAAAAACTGGTGTGCTAAAAGTCAGAAAAAAAATTGATAGGAAAAACAGGGATTAAAATTAATTTCATCAAAATAAAAGAAAGGCTTGTAAATAGCATAGTGAATTTCACAGATCTTATTTAATTTAAAACGGTTGGGTGAATGTCTGAGATCATACGTAACTTTTATCATTGCCTGACTTATCTTTGCTTTACTTTTCAAACAAGGAACAAAAACAATTCAGGATGCATTTTTAAACAATTAAAAGTGATAAAAATGGGATATCAGGCTTTTTAATAAAAGTAAATAATTTAGTAATTCAAAATGAATCCATTATTTATCTGCTAATAATTGTTGTCTTAGAATATTTTAAATCAATACTTTAATATTAAAAATATGATAAAACTACTTAAGATATAATTTGGATACATATTTTTAATTAAATATACAAAATATACCACAACCATTGAATACAAATTTAAAAATAAATGTTCAACTTCATTTATCAGGTTATTAACCAAACTGCAGAACTTTTTATAAGCATTTTTTTCTAGAATGGTCGTAATGGCATATAAAGTAGTTGCTGTTACATTCAGATTTTTAACAACGAAAATTGAAATCATTTCTTTCCAATTTTCATAACTGGACTTTTTTCCTATAATATAGTGATATTCGAACCTGTATGACATGGTATATACACTTGGTTCGGTAGCGAAGACATTACAAACATTCCTTTAGATCATGGCTGGAAAGTTCGTCTGTTTTGCTCAAGAAAAGAATGGTAGATAAGGAGGACCAAATGATAACCTCAGCGTGCTTGCTTCAAATTGTTGTCTCCAAAAATTAGTTAACAAGCACTTCCGTGAAGCATCCTGGGTAACGTTACATATCTGTCATTCCATTGTTCCATTGTTGAATAATTGTATATCCGTCAGTCCTTTAGTCTCCTTATCAAAGGTGCCTGGCATTTAAAAAAACAACATATGATGATTCCGAAGATTCACTGCATGTTTTCAAAATCTTTTTTTTCCAGCAATTAACACTTTTGTAGGCTGATCTAGAAACGATGCATAGCGATACAGAAATATAGACCTTACTCTTTTTAAGAATTTCATTTAGTTTTTACAAGGTTTTTAATACAGCATAATAGTCCAGTAATATTTAAATTACTCTGATAAGAGTATAATATATTGTGTAACATCTGCTTGATACAGCATTACATATTCAATAACATACGAATTTTTTTTTATGAATGGCAGATAAAACAGCAGCAAAAAAAATTATTTGGATAGTGGACAAGATTTTGATCGATAGGATATTATAAGATTATATTTTAACACACATATAGCTATTATATGTTAATTTATATGTTGTTACACGTATTCTATATAAAATAAATTTCCAGTCTTTTCTAAAAGAAAGGTAATGGGAAAACTTTTTCTTTCTACTATCGAAACTCTACAACAAATTTTTGTAAAAGGCACATAGGAAAACAAAGAAGACAAACGTTGTAAAACAACGAAAGAAAATGACAAAGAGAAGATTTTCTTACTGCTTTCCAAGTCGTGATTTGGAGAGGTTATTGCTCTAAAACCATGAAAAGTGCTTAAATATCTCTCGTGCAACTGAAAGATGAAGTCTGTATGTCTCGCGTAGGAAAAAAGGATGAATAATGGATTGAGAAAATGCAAGCGTAAGCTCACAAAACCATTTTCATTCTTATGTGGTACAAAAGAATACTGCTTTGAGAAGAAAGGATTTTGATATAAGATTCATGGTATCCCTGCTTGATTGTTGGTCAATGGAATCTAAAACTCACATTGCAACAAAATTCCCATTAACTTATAAATATCTTGGTCATTTATTATCAGTACAATTTGCTTAGTTATTCCTGATCTATCATCTTTTTCATAATGAAATGTTGCGAATGGTAATGCATCTATTTTTTAAAATAGTTCTTGTGAAATTTTAGAGATAATTTTTATTAAAAACCAATACAATTTGTACTAGGGTAGTAATTTTTTATCTGCCTGTAGGCAGATGGCCTTGGCCCATCATGAGGCTGTTGCGCCAGTGAAGAAGAAGTAATTTTTTAACGATTCTTTACTTTTAAATATTCCTTCTAACTTTAAATACATGGTCAAAAATAATAATAAATAAACTATATGTTAGCATCCATTCATTTATCTTTTCTTATTCTTATTATTTTGCACAAATGCCTCGTTTTTAGGTAAATAATTTAGTATATTTTTTGGTATATTTTTTGGTAATATAGTATATTTTTTTGTTGAAATTTATGATATGTAAATTATACTGTTTTATTTACTTGAAAAATCAGTACTTTTGTATAAATAAAGTACGTTTATCCTCTGTAATTTATAAAGTCAAAAATAAAAAGGAAAGAATTTTTTTTTTTTTTTTTACCATGCTGTAGGAGGATTGGGATATATTTAATATATCTTATTAAAATAAATTATACGCATTAGAATTTATATAAGCCCACTTAAAATTACATTAAACTTTGAGAAATCTTGAAATTAAAATATTAATATAATACAACCTTAATCTTTCACTGTATATACTTCTTATTTTCCTGAAATATTTATCCAAATTACCATTCAGAGACCGGATAAATATTTTCAAATATACTGACTACGAAATTAACTCTCATGACTCTAAACAAGGTTTGTCTCACACACAGTGCAAAATAAGATAAAATGAGGTGCACTCAAGCTGAGAATTCATGCGCTCTTACAGAGAGAGGCTAAATACTTTTAGTAATGATTTCATTCAAATGACTGTAGGTGACTAGGTAAGGTAAATTGATTAAGTAAGTATTACGTGACAGAACCTGTTCCCATGTGGCTTCACAAACTAAATGCTGTCTTTTCAGACATGCCCTGGGATCTATCTGCTAAGGAGTAAATTAATGATGGCCTAAAGTTTTGGGATCATTCAGTTAAGAATGGAATTGTCTTAACACTATTTAGATGACAATATCTGATTTCAGTCTTCTGAGATCTACCATCCATTGAAAACTTAACATAAGAAAGCTTTTAATAGCATATCTCTTCATAGTTGCTTTTATTGACGATTTAGGTGAGTTTTAATAAAATTATTTTGATTTGTTTTGTTTTCCAGAACACAGATTAGTGATGAAGTGAACTAATGTATGATGTATTATAAATATTTAATTTGTAATTTTAATTAGAAACCGTTTATATAAATTCAATAAAAAAATTCACTCAATTTTTGTTGAGGGAAATAACATACTAAATACTATTTTTGTATATTGTAATTTTCATGAAAATATGGTTAACAAAGTGTTAAGAAAGAAAAGAAAAAGAAACTTTTTTTCAACATAGATTAGGGGGACTGCGATAAAGTTAATATATCTCAGTTTAAATAAATTATATGTATTAGAATTCTATAAGCCCACTCAAAATTACATTAAACTTTGAGAAACCTTGAAATTAAAATATTAATATAGCACAACCTTAATCCTTCACTGTATATATTTCTTATTTTTTTCCTGAAATACTGATCCAAAATTTTGTCTAAAGACTGGAAAAATATTTTCAAATATACTGGACTACGAATTTAACTCCCATGACTCTAAACAAGGTTGTCTCACAGGAGGTACACAGTGCAACATAAGATGAAATGAGGTGCAATCAAGCTAAGAATTCACGCGCTTTACAGAGAGAGGCTAAATACTTTTAGTAATGATTTCGCTCAAATGACTGTAGGTGACACGGTAAGGTAAATTGGTTAAGTAAGTATTACGTGACATAATCTGTTTTGGCCTCACAAACCAAAATGCTGTCTTTTTCAGACATGTCCTGGGACCTAACTGCTAAAGAGAAAAATTAATGATAGCCTAAAGTTTGGGGATCAGTCAGTTAAGGATGGAATTGCCTTAACACTATTTAGATGACATTATCTGATTTCAGACTTGAGATCTACCATCCATTGAAAATTTAACATAAGAAAGTTTTGTTTTAATAGCATATATCTTCATAGTTGCTTTAATTGACGATTTAGGTGAGGTTTAATAAATTTATTTTGATTTGTTTTGTTTTCCAGAACACAGATTACTGATGAAGTGAACTAATGTATGATGTATTATAAATATTTAATTTGCAATTTTAAGTAGTAACCGCTTATATAAATTCATTAAAAAATTCACTCGATTTTCTTATTGAAGGAAATAACATACTTAAAAAATATTATTGTATGTTATAATGTTCATGAAAATATGGTTAACAAAGTGTTGATTTTCTTAAAAGATTATTAATTCTCTTCTTCTAATGAGTATTTAAAAAAAAAAAAATTAAATGTTTTCATGTGTTAAAAAATATCAACTTTGAATACAGTAAATTTAAGAATATATATTTAATTATAAGTATGTTTATGACAACAACGGATCTAACTGTAACAAGAAATGTGATTAGAACATTATAAACTAGGGTTTATTGGCCTCTATTCGGTCATTAAATGGAAAAATGTGTGACATTAATTAATCCAAAAATAAGAAATCTCAATGGCAAAAAATAGAGAATATATAATTAAAAAAAAAGAACGGAAATTTCTCTTCATTAAAATTAGCAAAGTGTTACCTCTATAATAATCTATGTGATATTCGATGCTAAATATCAAATCTTAGCCTCACTCAGGATCAAATCTCATCGAGAATCATTCTAGAATTTAAATCTAATTAGTGTTAACTTAGTTCCATCTATAAATCTTTTTACATTTATTTTCAATTACATTATTAATTTATTGGAATTTTTTCCAGAAATATAACCAGATCAAACATTTTTTTGTTATTTTTGCTCTAAAAATAAGAAATTTTTCGTTATACATGCCAAAAACTTTTTAACGTTAACAGTTTTAAATATTATAAAAACCTTAATACTTTAATTTCCCTTAAATAATAATATAATGAAAAGGTACGAACTTCATCTGCTGTTATTATTGGATTATTCATTAAAACTCAGGAAAGGTGTTAATCCTTTAATTCAAGAAAATCCACTTTGATAATTTTTTTCCACTTTTAACGCATTTTTCATCTGAGAAATTGCGACAAAGTCTCGTTCCATTAAACGATTTAAAGTTAAAAATCTTCTTTTAAAGAAGGGACATTGAGTTAAGCAATTAAATGCCATTAAAAAGCTTATAATACTTAGCTAATTATTCTACAAGTTTTGGAATCTCTTTTAATTGATTTATGCTTGAATTTTTCATTAAAAATGGGTTACAAATAAATAAATTAACTTTGAAGGAATTATTTTAATGCTTCATTTTTTTTTAGTTTGTTCCGAAAAATACAACTTAAGTCTTACTAAGAAAATTAGCTATCAATACTCAGAAGAATTAATTCTTATTTTCATTTAAACATTTATTATAGTACATAATTTTATTTTAAAAAAGAATTTACTCTTTAAATAATAATAAACTGTTTTTCGTAATAAGAAAATAAAACTGTATTCATATTTATGATATTTATTATGAGAGTACATAAAGTTATCATAACAGAAATTCATCTGAATTTTGCAAAAATACATAGTTCACAAAAATAATTTTTACATAAAATCCAAAGCCACGAATTTCAAAAATAAAAATATTTTCAAAATAGGATAAATCATCATTTCATCAGTCATTTCGTTTGAGTTTTTTTTATCACATTTGGCATACATAGTTTTGTCCTATCCTTTTTCACTGTCTGTTGTTGTTGGGGTGGATTTTTCGGGGGGCAAGGGGAATAAGCCTTGAAAATTTGAACAGTTTTTAAACTTCTTTAGTCAGTAATTTTTGTAAAACCTTTTTGTTTTTGGTTTTATAAGAAATAAAAAAAAAGTATTCAAAATAGGCTTAATTTTTGTAATGTACAGAATTTAATAAATAAGGTCAAAAGGAATAATCTAAAAACTGAGTTAAATTAAGTCTTCTGCAATGATTGTCAAAGTATCTTTTTAATTAATTGCAAGAACTATTTTTAGTTTACAATAAAATGATAATTATGAAATTCCTTTTTCTGAACTTGCAACTAATAGTGGAAATGCGAAATTAATTTTCTACATATTTTCTGGAATAGTTACTAGGTATTCTTAAACACTGTAACTGTTTCTTTCCCTTTTTTGATATTTATTTAAAAAATAAAATATTACATCATTATTTTTCAACCGAAATACAAGTGTTTTATGTAAAAAACTGTTCAGTTGAATAACTATTTTAATACAATAAATATAAAAGTAGCAGGTTTTCTTCATCATTAGTCCATAAAAATAAAGATCATATTCAGTTACTTCTGGAAGTTTTAAATATTTTTTTTATTCCAAATTGAAGTGCATAAAATATATTTCCTTCTACAATTTAGTTCAGAGTATAAAAACCAATGCAGTAATGATGTCTTATTAATACACCTCATATATTTTCGACAAATCCAAAGAAAAGTTATTTTATAAATAAATACATTTTAAGAATTTTTTGAGACACAATGTAATTCTGGAAATTTCTAAGTAATAGTATTTTAAAAGTATGTAATCAACTTTGGTTTTCTATTACAATCAACTTTTTAACTTTTTGGAAAATTTGAAGAACTTCTTAAAATATGTATCAATAGAACATATTTCTCTAATTAGACTGGCATAAAAATTAAAAATTTAAATTCAGACTTTTAAAACTCCAAGACAAAATATTAACGAGATCGCAAAGAGAAATTAAAACTATTGTTGACATCAGATTAGAGCAAAAACGAAAATGACGTTGAGAATTTGTCAAAATTAATTTCCTTAAAATTCTGAATTTAAATTTATTTGACTTATCAAATTTTCATTTCTAAAGAAATTATATTTACTGAATTTTCTAAACAGGATATAACAATCTCAGGATACATTTTTAAATATTTTACAAATAGAATTTATAAAATAAATTTTGAAAATAACGCTGTATAATGAAACTAAATGAATAGTTATTAAAACTCGAATTATATTCAAATGTTAATAGTTGCTGGCATTTAATTATTATTTTTTTAGCATGAATCTTTTATTTAGGTTATCTGATCAGTTGAAATATATATATGTGTGTGTGTGTGTGCGTGTGTGTGTGTGTGTGTGTAAAGATATTATAATAATATTATTATTAAATAATATACATTAAATTTTAGTTACATTTTATATTACATATAAAATGTAACATGTTGAATACTTTACTTGAAAGTTTTCTTTTAAAATTAATGCGTTATATGTATTGTACAATAATATATATACAGTCTGAGTAAAAATTTTAAGGCCATAAGAGACATTTTTGAGAAAATAGAAACATTTAAAACTCAGGAATTAAAATACCATTTGATTGATAATTATTAAGCTTAAATAAAAGTAAAAAAAGTAGAAAAATTAATTTGCAAATATTTTATTATTAGAAAATATTACAGAACACACAGATGAATATTTGAGCCTGAGTAAAAACTTTAAGGCCAACATAGAAAATAACATATAAAAAAAAAATTACAAATTCTTAGAAGGTTGTGTAGGAGCCATTACTTTGAATTACTTCAAATATTCTTGTTTTCATGGATGAAACGAGTTTTTGACAAAGGGTGGGGTCGGTTTTTATACCATTCATCTTCGATAGTAGATTTCAGCTATGTTGTTGATGTAAAATGTCTCCCATTTGCATAAACTCTTCTTGCTAAGTCAGCCCAAAGGTTCTCGATTGGGTTGCGGTCAGGTGATCTAGCTGGCCATTTCACCGTTTCAACATTGTTGACTTGGAACCAATTTTTTGTGCTGTTACTCGAATGGATCGGTGCATTGTCTTGCTGATATTTTTCAATTTTCTCCAGCAAGACTTTCAGCATTTGGCAAAAGATGATTTGTTAGGACATTTTGGTATCCTTGTCAATTCATTCTACCTGAAACGAATGCAATTGAACCCACACCATTGTAAGAAAACAGCCCCAAGTCATGTCAGACCCTCCACCAAATTGGCGCTTGAAGAATATTTCTTTTTCATTTCTTATATCATGCCAGTAGAAATTCCAGCCATCTGGTCCATCCAAATTCCATTTTTTTTTCGTCAGAAAAAATAATTTCTATCCATTGGTTGCCCAGGTCATGACTTTCTGGCCAAAGTTCAAACGCTCTATTTTGTGTCTCTGCAGTAACTGAGGCTTAGTCAATTTTGCTGTATAAGTGTACCTTCCAGACCTTCTAATTGTATTTATAAATCGTTTTTTGACAAACTTTTAAATCTGTCGTCGGAATCAGTTTCCTGGTTGAGTACTTTCCGGTAGATGCAAGTTGGCAAACTCTTCTTTCATCACGCGAGGACAAAGCTTTAGGTCTTCCCCCAGTATTCTTTTACCATAATTGTCTTTCAATTTTTAAAAAATGTTGACTACAGTCTTTGATCTTCCTATCTTTATCGCAATAGCACGACTACTCATTCCTGTTGAAGACAAAGCTTCGATCTGTCCTCTTTCACGATCAGTTAACTTCTTACCCTTCGCCATCTTCACAAAGATCACCAATACTTCGAAGAAACGTATGACGAATATGAAAATTGCAGCTTTGTCACAAGCTAGTAGTTGCAATGGTAATTACACGATTATATTATATTTATTTTTAAAAATGACTGAGTGGCCTTAAAGTTTTTACTCAGGCAGAAAACTAACTTTGTAAATAACCACATGTTTCTCATAATTATGTATTTTACAAATTATGTTTATAACATTTATTTCTTATCAATGAACTTTAATAATTAATATTATTTGAATTCCTTTTATTTCATTTTACATTTTCTCAAAAATTTTTACTGGCCTTAAAAAGTTTTTACTCAGGCTGTATATATATATATATATATATATATATATAATGATATATATGATAATATATAGATATATTATCTATATATAAATGAATTATATAACTCATTTCATAAAGAGAAAAATATATTTTATATAATTGTGAAAATTTATCGATGCTTAATGGAATATTTCCTCTGTGTGTTTCAAAATATTTCATTACTATCGTGCCTTCCAATGTTTTGATCATGAACAATTTATTTCCTGCATTAATGAAATAAATTCCAATTTTGGGACAAATTCAAAACTTTTGTCCTTTATTTATGAGATGAGTTTCAATCCCATGCATCTATCTAAGTTCAAAACATATTCATGGTTAAAAGTTTGTAAGTTATTAAACCGGATCCCCTGAATAGATTTTTTTACCATTTGTCCATGTAATGAAATATCTGATAGCCTACAATTTAATATGATGTAGTCAGCTCAATCACTGCAATGCGCTGACGTTCATATGCATTTTCATGAAGGTCAAGAAGTGTCGTGATATATCGCCTGTGTTTCATTTCAGAAATAAACTTGTAGCGAATACGAATTCCGTCTTGTTTTGTGATTTATACAATGTAAGAGAATCAAGTTTCATCACTAAATTTAAATTATTTTCTTTTTGTATATATTGATATTATTTGAGTAATATATTCTAATGAAAAGAGAAACATTTATATAGAAATCTCAAATCCATCAGAGTAATACTAGAGAGAATAAATCTGTAATATATATTACAATACATGCACTATATATATGTGTCCAAAAAAGTAAGACCAATTTTCAAATTATTTATGTCCATTGAAATACGAAATACAAAGCCTTTAAGTTCATTGAAATACGAATTCATGGATGCATATTAATTATTATGTTGCTCTTAGTTGAAGGGAATTTGCAAATGTTTTATTGTTCTCCACTAAAGTCGAAAAATTTTAAAACTACTACTGTGTCCAAAACGTAAGACCAATTTTCAATTTAAAATTCCGGAAGCTAATGGAATTTTATTTTTTATTTTTTTTTAGGTTGCTGGCACTGTCCTTGACATCTGTGTAAAATTTCACGTCAAAATATTTATAAATGTTTGAATTTCGCTTGGCTTTGTGAGACCTGAAAACTCATTCCGGCGATTTTGAAATGTCTGAATTAATTGAACAAAGACCTTGTTGATAATGCTGGAATTTCAAAAGGATCCGGTCAATTCCATTTTGGGCCTCAAACGCGTCAAATCTCGATTAGTAACGAAAACACCGAATGCGCGCCAGCAAACACTGCGGTGATTCTTCGTGACTTTTTCACCCAAAAATGAAAACCTATATCGTTCCACAACCACCGTATTCACACCGTGCGACTTCTGGCTATTCCTAAACTCAAAAGACCTCACCGGGACACCGTTTTGAGTCGATTGAGGAGATCTGGAATTATTGAATCATAGCGCTTTGAAGGCCATCATCCTGCCGATGACTTTTTTAGCATGCATTGGGATTGAAAAAAAGTTGTCATAAGTGCATTGTGTCAAGGGGCATGACTTTGAAGGCGATGAAATAAATTTGGATGAATAAATGAAGAGTTTTTGAAAAAAAAAAAAAAATAAGTGGTCTTACTTTTTGGGCACAGTAGTACGCTATATTTTTGAGATTTTCATATAAACAATTTTGGTTGAAAATCTACAGTGCAATTTGTGGCGTTAAAAACTCATTAACCTCAAAATTTGAGCTTCACGTCACATTTTTCATTGAAGCCTCTGTTGAAAGAAATAAAATCAAAAAGTAACAATCGTTGTTTAAAATCTCGTTATTAAAGATAATTTCTTAAATGGGAACTCCCATAAATTAAACTGGAACACAAAAAAAAAAAATTATGGAAAAAGCCGAAAGTTATTTTTACTTTCTTTTACTCAATGAAGGGAAAAACTTTTAAGATAATAAATTAATGGCATAAGCAAATATCTTCTATTATCTTTTCGAATTCTTATTTTGCTATCATGTTTTTGAAAACGTAACTGCAATTATTCAGATTGAACGACATTTAAGGTAGCTGTTATTATATGGGTCACTGAAAAGTGTGTGTGTATGTGGTGTTATAGATAGCATCATAAACCAGGAGTGGCTAAATCAAACAGATCTTGCAGGAGCCACTAGAAATGCATTCTCACTCCGCAAGGGCTATGGGCAAACAGAGCATCCCTATATTAGACTTCATAGGACCCATCATAGACGGTTTTTTTTGAATTTGAAAAACGAAATGAAATAGTTATTATTTCTAAGTTTTCACAATAAAGGCT
>BPLR01006841.1:0-170605 GCA_021605095.1 Caerostris extrusa
TTTAATCACAGATTTGTTTAATAGCAAATTCACAAAATAGGATTTTGAGACCTTTAATTTATTTATATTAAAATAAAAATATACAATACATGTTTAAAAAAATTAAAAGTCCTGTTTCTTAAGCAAATTATCAAAGATGCTTGAACACTTTCAAGTATAAAAATACTTAGAATAAAAAATGATCTGTTTTTATTTCATGATGGCTTTTTGTTGTAAGAGTTCTTTCAACTTTTGTATTCAACCTGGCAATGTACAACAAAGCTGGAAAAAAGAAAAAAAATTATCAGTGTGGAATAATATGCATATGAAGATAATCTTTTGCAGGCATATATAAAACATATAGCAATAATATATTATTATTAATAGTATATTATACTATTGAAATTGAAACTCAAAGCACTGGATCCACTACTTCAAAATTATTAGCTCTTTTTATGAAATTTAATTTGGTTAAAGTATTTATCTTTAGTAAATAAGGAATTGTTTTGGTTTCTGAAATTTGCTCTGAAACTATTATAATGCCTGAAAAATTGAAATAAAAAATACACAGGAAGATAACAAAACAAAAGAGGAGTAGAATAATATCTAGTATCCATGTGAACTTATTGATATGCATTGTGACCTTAAAAGCCACAGAGAGACGATAACTCACTCATTTTTGTGAGAATTATATATGGGACTCTTGTAAACCCATTTTCTTTCAAACAATAAATTTTATAAAAAACATGAAAGTACTGATTAATTTTCAGAGCATTCAGATGGCATATTAAGTAAAAAAGTTAAAATATTACCAAATTCAAATCTTCATTAACTTAAAAAATAAAATTGTTCATATTTTTTATATAAATACATTTTCTTCTCAAAATCAAATAATAACTTAAGTAATCAAATAATAAAAGTTTCAGACTCTTACATCATTTTTGGAAATTCTGCTGCATTATATCTTTTACCGAAATGAACACCATTGAGAAACTTATATTTCATTAATCTATATCAAGTAATAATTATATGAACCCTATCAATCATTTTCATGGGGAATAATAAGTAATGATTTACTGAAAAATTCATTTGCGAGAGCCTTCGGGCAGGTCGCCTTGTAACTATTTGAAATTACTGAAAAATTCAGAAATATACTTTGGGTGGTATTAGAGATAATGCAAAAATTTAACTTAAAAAAGTGTGGTGGCTTTTTATTCTCACTATTAGAAGAACAGAAACTCAAATCTAGTTAACATTTCATCATTGCTATTATAAGTTTGATTCCTCTTGAATAACCCAAATAAACTGTTTAAAAAAAACCCCTACCCTTTGTTTTCTATTTTTAAATCCCAAAAAATAAATTGTCCTTTTACTTAAGAGCTTCTTCAGTCTCCTTGCAGACTTAGATTCAAACGCAGAGAAGGTAAGTTGGTGTCAATATTTTTAAGGGGTTCCTTCCCTTCAAGAATATCTTCCAATTTCTCCATTACAGAACATATTTCTTTACTGATGATCTTCGACATGCCTAAAAGAAATGAAATTTGACATAAATTAGAAAAATAGTATCTAATATTTCATCAAACAAAATTCTGTTACAAGCTGCACACACACACACACATATATATATATATATGATTTTTCTTTAAATTTGTTTTAAAATCAAATTAAACATATTGAAACTACATTACACTGAAACAAATGAAAGCATTTTTTATAATATTTTTCAAGTTAGAACTGATAAGTGAACACCCCCTTTAATATCTTTTCTGTTCCTTAAAATTGTTCTTAATAAAAAATTTACAAAAAAATCAGTTCTGTTATTTCTTTTTAATTAAATAAAAGTGTAATTTTAACTTATTTATAACAATGCATTATATTTAGATAATACTTTTAAAAGCTATAACACTTAAAATTCAAAGAAAATAAACGAACTTCTAATAACTACATACTTTTCATTACAGAGATGTGATTTACAATGACACAAATGGCAGCCCATGATTGCATGTTCCTTTCTGAATTAATTAAATATTTTTGAATTTGTTGTAGAAAAAGCCTACAATAAGAAGAGATCAGTATAATTAGAATAAATGCTTTTAATATCAGACATATAACTTATAAGTCAGTAAACTATAACATAAAAATATTAAGGAAAAGACAAGAATTCTATGAGAAAAATTAATGAAAAAGCTAAATAAAAAATAAATAGATTTAATTGTTTTTTTACATGTAAATGTTACAAGTAAAGTTGATGATGAATTAGTTATTTATTTAAAATTATCTGGAGTTATGTGAAGGTTATCTTAAAGGAAATCTGGTTTTACATATTAAAGCATAATATTTATAATGTCTCTACAGAAGAGTTATATTAAACATGTGATCAAACAAATAATAAACTGTATTACTACTTTAACAGACCTAAATATTTCTCTGAAATTCATAAAAAAAGTTATGAAAACTGGTTTATATCTTCCTGCCATGTGATCGGACTTTTGACCCTAATTGAGCATCAGCAGAAGATAAAGCTAAACTTCTTATATACTGGAAGCAGGCAACTGCTTCATCTAAAACATTGATTCATAAGCAAATATGTCCTACTGCCTTCTTTACAAGAGGAAAAAAAATGACATCTACTTTTTTTGATTGAACAAAAAAAGTCCTTTTCACATATTTATCTATATGATTTAAAGCATAGTAAACAAAATTGTAAATAAGTCATCCCGAAGCTTGTAATACGCAAAGAAAATTAAGATAATGTAATTGAAAATTAGATAATATTAAGATACATTTGTTGTTCATTCTTATTTTAGTTGGCAGTTTCTTAAAATAAATCCGGTTTACTATTTGAATTTTTTTTAAAACAAATTTGAGGCTGCACTAAAGTTACTTTCCATTAAATATAAAAGAAGTAAATGCAATTAAAAATTTGTATTACAGCCCATAATCCAAGATTAAATGCAAGTATCAATAATTTTTAAAAAATTATCTTCTTTTCCTTTTTTTTTTTTTAATACTTCCACTACCTCATTATTTTTATTAAATGCACCTGAGGCTGCTATCATCACCTTAGTAGTGCCCACTTTGGGAATTTGCGATCTAAAATAACAACCATTCACCATCCCAAATAAAAGTCAACAAGAATTTAAGGATTTAGAAATACTACGTCAGAAACTGGTGGTTACATCAACCAATTTTAGACCACAAAGTATGTTTGGTTGAAAATATCAAATTATCACAGTGATTACGACCTTAAAATAAGAAGGCTTCCCTACACAATTCTAAAATTGCAGTATGTGTCCTTCTAGACAACCATTCAAATAGTTTTTAATAATGAAGACACATTTTTAAAAATTACAGAATATGACTTTTATTATTTTGTATATCAGACTAAAAGAGTCTTTAAAAGACATAAAAAAAAAAAACTTTTAAAGACACTTTCAAAGAATCATCACAAAAGTAATAAAATTTCTTTATTTTATAATCTAAAATTATAACCAGTTTTAATATTTTAGATAATTATATTAAACATAATAAAGATTTAAATGTTTCTTGAGTTTCTTTTATAAAAAATATTAAAGACATTAAACTCTTAAAAATCTATTACAGGTTACATGCAAAATTTAACTGACCACTGCAGAAGACCAATTATATATATATTTGAAAAAATCACACTTACACCATTATTTTAGGTTTTAAACACATTATTGAAAGCAGGAAAGCTCCAGACTTGGAAATGATTATTGTATTAAATGGATGATGAAACTAAAAATAATAAAAAATAATAATTTCTCTAAATAATATTTACAAAAATTGTTTTATGTAAGAAAGATAATTTGAAGTAGGTTCATATTTCTAACCTATTGGAGAAGCAAATCTAAGCAGTCTTTGATTTAAAAAATTGAATTGATAAATATTATGCATAGTTCTTAGGAATAATCAAAATACCTTTAATATTTAAGTATACTCTCCTTTACACTCTAAATACAATCAAATAATTTTTTTGTTGGAAAACCGAGACTACAATATTACAAGTGAAATTTTTGTAAATTATTTTTATTCAAAATATACTATAAATTAAAATTAAAAAATATTAAATATACAAAATAAAATATAATACTTAATTAGTATAGTAAATTTTGAATGAGCATATTAAATTAAAACACTAAAAGAATATATTAAGTTAAAAGATAATCCACACTTCATGCTAGTACGACATAAAATGTTAATACTAAAATTTTTAACAATTATAAGGAGAGGGGGGGGTTATTCTTCACATACATGAAAGGAATATATTATTAAATAAATAATAAACTTACTAAACTAATATAAGAGCCAGGAGTGATTGCAGTCAGCACAAAAATTTTCAGAATCGCATGTTAAAACTTTTAGAAATTGTGCAAGAAACAAATTAAATCACCACTGTTTCAGCAAAATTGCAAATAAAAAATTTGAATGAAAGTATCCTTTAGTATTTACAATTTCTAACAGAAATATGAACTTTTAACCATATTTATTTTACAGAAGGAGAAGTAAATATTTTCAGAAAAAAATTCCATGGTGGCTACAGAAACTATGAAAAAAATTTGTCTGACTTACGACTACTACTTATATTACTATCTTGGCTTTCTCCCTACTCAGATCACTGTATGTGTATAATATCTACTACTAAAAGTATTAAAAACACTTTTAGTATTTATTGTAGTAAGAGTGGTTATATTTTAATAATTCAGGGGTTAATTGTAATATACTGTTTTAAAATATTTTTTTAAATTAAATAACTACTAAAATTATTAAAAACGCTTTTAGTAGTTATTTAATACGAAAAATATTTATATATACGATAATTTAAACTATTTTTACAAAAATTTTTAAGACAATTAATAATTTTATCATCTATCTTCTTTCTTAAAGAACTTGTAAAAAAAAAAGAAATAGCAAAATGTCACGAAATCGCAAACAGCAATTCTCCCAGAATGTGTTTTTTAATGGCGACAGAGTATCATTGACTTTTTGCTTTTTCTCTCTCTGTGTACACATATAATGAAAGCCCAATTTAAGAGAAGAATCAATAATTAACCACACAAATAAAAAATTAAAGTATACATGCAATGCATATGTATGCATATAGTATCTAATAATTGAACGAAATATAAGAAAGCCACAGCAACGCGTGGCCGGGTCTTCTAGTATATATATATAAAAATACGCAATATTAACATATAAAACATTTATTGATCAAGAATGAAAAACACTTTTTACCTGTTCAATATGATCCAAATTCTGTATATCAACTAGAATATTGTTTATGATAGCCTTTGTTGCCATAAGAATAACACTGGAGACTAACTCTTTGAGCTGATTATGAGAATTCATGAGCAATAAAGAACCAGCCAATAAAGACAGTACTTCTTTCATCCTATATAACAAATATGATATTTGATTATTATCTACAGTTAACATAATCTTAATTTACAAATTTATTTTGAATATTATGATAAATAAAGATAGAAAGAATCGAATCTTGCATCTAATATACTACGTTACAAATATATAAAAGATCAATACATCAATCAATAGTTTGAATGAAGGTGGAAATGATAGACTAGTTTTAAAGAACATCTTAAAAGAAGAGCCTACATTTATTCTTTGATGAAAACATCCATGCAAATTAGCATGAAAACAGATTATACATTGCCACAGCATTACCTTTTAGTGAAAACACATATAAAGATATTAAAGAATTATGGTCTGACGCAAAAAATCTTTCGGATGAATAAAGTAATAATACAGCTTTTTCAAACATTAAAAAAAAAAATACAAAATACAATAACAGCATAACATCATTATGGATGCATTTTAATTTATTCTAAGTCCACTTATAATTTTTTATTGATAATTATCTTATCAAGATATTTGTAATCGTTAATGTTTATATTGTGTACATTTAGAAATCTAATACTATTAAATTTGAATTTAACAAATATTATTTATTAACTTATATTATTTGAATAAACTTAATTTTTCACATCATTTATAAAGAACAGTTTTTAATTTTTCTTCACAGATAAAATCTTAAAGAAATTATTTATTCCAAATTGTATGTGCGTGTGGTAAAGCATGAAAAGTACTCATATTTTTTGGTGGCATATTTACATAAAATCAATAATATATTTTCTGACAACTTGTCAGAAAATTAAAGCTAGATAATATAGATGTATCCATGGTGTAAGCAGATACACTCAGGGAGATAAAGATTTTGGCATTAGTTTTTATGAAGGTCAGGAACCAATATAAATATTCTATGAAAAATAAATAATGAAGGAGGCACAGAGCTCTGATCTATACAATTGTATCATTACATTAAAATATCTGTATGAACAGATTTGAAGGGAAAGTGAGAAGGAAAGGCAATGGGCAGTGGATAAAATCAGGAATGAATGGTGAAGACATTTATTGAAACAGAACGATGTTCCAAGCATCGAGTTCACTAAATTTAAACCTAGATCCTATACTCATGGTGTCTATTCGCATGCCTTGAATCCCTCTATTTTTCCGCAATACATTTCCTTGAATTTTATTTCTACCTTCATTGCATATAAGCCAACATTACAAAATTCTCAAGCAAAAATTTTATTTCATTGTGACTTTTGTTAGATTTAGTAAGATTTTGTCAAAATTTTTCAAATGGGCATTTGCTCACTTCTATAACACATTTGGATACTAAGATATGACAATGGGAATTGTGTGCAAGGCATAGAATTATGTGCCAGCTTCACCCTACTAGAATCTTGCAAACTTCTTCTACACTATGAAATATTTAAATTTTCGAAATTATGTATTCCATTAAAATAACAAGTATGCTTAAATATTTATTGTATAAAAAAAAGAAAACGATTTCACACAATTCACCACAAAAATCGCATACAGTAAATCATTTGAATCTATTTATGAACCTTTGACATCTTATCAAGAGTATAGTAAGAACAGAAGGTTCGCAATGAAACAGCTCATCATGAAATGATAATTTCTATAAATGGACCAATAACACTAAATGTGATATTATTTTAGAAGCCATGGTAAAGTGCTTTTCCAAACAACACAAAAACATAGATTGGCATTTAGTGTAAGAAAGATGCAATGTTAAGGAATATATTGTTTCAAAATCAACAGATAAATAGACATAGAAAAGCCCACTCTTTCCTTTCAAAGATTCATAATGGGAAGCATATATCATTTTAAAGCTAAGCCACAAAGAAATACTGTTGACATAGATTATTATTATTGTTATTTTCGATGCACACTGAGACATTTAAAAATATTTAAATCCTTGCACTCGAAGTTTTTTTTCCTTCATATTACCAGCAACTCGAAGCGATTTTAGTGAAAAGATCATATTCACATGTAAGATTGATATACACATTAAAAGAGCATTATTTATATTGTTATTTGTATTGTCTCTGTAGCGGGAGCCCTTGCGCTTGAAGACAAATTTTAAATGACTCCGCTCCGGAGCCCTCGAGTGCAAAGGGTTAATATTATTGATTCTGTCATATAAAGGCTATGATGAATAGATAGTTTATATTTTTCATCTATCTCTGCAGATTACATATCACAAATTTTATTCATTTAGCAGTTTTTAATGTTTTTTGGCTAATAGCTTTTAAATAAAAATTATAAATATATTTAACAATATAGTAATATTGAAGATCTTCTATGACTTATATATTAATAACAATGATTTAAAACATGGAAGTCATGGGAGACATAAATACACTACAGTGAAGCTTAAAAAGGCTTTAAAGCTATTTTGTACCTCAGAATAAGTGAAAAGTTACTAATATTAAATATTTAACACCTACAAATTAAATATATAATAGCAAACAAAGATTGATGTTTCAACAGATTTAGAACATAAAAAATTAAAAATTACTAACTTTTAAATAATACTTACGGCTGTAGGTATGTTAATTACAAAATTTTGATCCTTAAGAAACTGAAATATTTTACTGAATGAATCTGGTACAAATTTGATGATTGAGTCATCCTTTTCTTCAAGAGTTAGATAAATACCATAAGAAACATGATTTAACAGCATTTTACTTATAGGTAGTAGAAATTCACTGCCAGATTCTAAGAAAGCAAATAACTTCTATAATAAACTTCAGATATAAAATACTATTATAAAATTTTTTTTAGACAATTGAACCTTACAAAAAAACAATTTTAAACCTAATAAAAGTTAATCAATTTCAAGACTAATAAACATAGGTTAGAATATTTTTTTATACTAAATTAAATGAATAATTAAATGCATTCTTACAAATTACAGGTTTTAAAAATACTGATTTTTCCAACTGAATTCTTAATTTTTTTTTTCAATTATAGATTATTTCCAACTTAAGATATATAAAAAAAAAAAAGTTTGTAATGTAAAAATGGCCAAAATTTGGGTACGAAAACATTCTTTTTTACATAAAATCAACAATAAAGAAATATGAAAAAAGGTATATATATATATATATATATATATATATTTAAATAATTAAAACAAAATAATCTACAAAACAATAGCATAGTTTCTAATTTATTATCAAAAATTTTGATGTTCTGTCACGTAAATAATAGTAGATCTAAAAATGTAACAATTTTTGCTAAATTTTACTGTTTCAGCTTGAAAAACATAACAGCAAAAGATCCGTATATTTAAAAAGTAACAAATATCAGCAAATATAACAATTATATGTACATAATAATCATAATCTTTACTTTGTAGTAGTAATACAAATGGCAGAAATTTATACATATATACCATAAAATAGTCAATACAAGTTTAATACTTTAAAAAAAAAAATGTTACTTACCTAAACCAAGTAATTGCAAGCCAAATTTTAAGAATTTAAGAGACTTTACATTAAAATAACCCAACAAGGTAATATCTGATATAATCCGGCAAACATCCTTTAAAAAATAGAAACAGATTGTTACATGTATTTCTTTTTATACAGACACATATATATATTATACATATTTCATAAGCATTTAAAAGTATTATATAGGATTCATCTGACTAATATTTTATGCTCTAAATAAATTAAATTTTTCTACATATACAAAATAAGAACTTTTCTTTATTATTAAAGAATATGTATTTGCCATCCTTCTTGATATTTTTTTTTTTGGGAAAAATAATCATAGTATAAAAAAAAAGAAAATACATAAATGATTCTTCAATTTATTTTCTTATTCAGCAGTACTATAGCTGTTAGCTGGATTATCTTAAATGAATTTTCAAAATAATAATAATGAGTACAAACTCAAAAATGAAAACTATTAAATTGTGTAGGATAAACAGGGTACCTACAGAAACTGTGACTTATCCATAAGTTTTAATGACTCACGACTACTAATTATATTAGTTTCCTGGTTTCTTCCCCGTCAGTATCAGTATATGAGCACAATATACATTATTAAAAATACTTTCACTAGTTATTTAATATGAAAAAAATATTTTTATAAAAATGAATTTTAAAAAAGCAGAATGAACATACTAAAGAATCTATTAAAATGTATGTTACAGTAAACCCCAGAATTATGACAAGATAATCATGCTTACCAAAATAAATACAGATCAATTAAACTATTTTTATAAAGATTATTACGAAGATTAATTATTTTAACAACTGTCTTCTTTTTTTAAGAAACTTGCAAAAAGAAATAACAAAATGTCAAACAACAATGTGCATTAACTATTTTTTAAAGGCACACCATACCATTGAATTTTGTCCCCCCCCCTCCCCCTCTTTATATATACATATAATGAAAGCCCAATTGAATAGTATAACTAATAATTTAATACACAAATAATAAAAAATTTAAGTATGCATTCAAAACATGTGCTAAAGGATACTTGATCAAATAATTTAGGCTTAATACACTTTATATATAAATAATAATTCACTAGAGTTAACTTTCAGTAATTAAATATATAAATAAATACCAATCAATGAACACGCTAAAAGATTGTGAAATTAGGTTTAAGTAATGAATTTAAACATAATACACAACAAATAATTATTAATAATAAAATATTAAAATTTTTACTTTTTTAGATTGGCTGAAAGCAAATAAATAGCATAAGTACAAATACAAGCAGAGTGTAATTAAAAGATACATTTAAATATGAGATTGTAAACTAGGAAACTATCCATTGGTGGGGGGCAACCCACACAGATATAAGGTTGTCGTAAAATGTATAATGATCCAATTCACCAAGAATGCTTGGCTACAAAATCGCTGATCGAGTGTATATTAGGTGCGAAATGTCTTTGCCGACAATTTTCCCTGATTTTTAGATATTTTTACGAATTACTTCACTGTTCTGTCGCCATCCTGAGAAACAATAGTATTCAAAATATTTAGCCTTGCTAAGATCATATGCCACCCTAAAATTTACAAACCCCATAATTATTCTAATCAAAAGATGTGTTTCATTTCCAGAGATGATCTGAATCTTATAAAATAATGTTTGATCCACATAAAAAAACTCTATAATTCATTTTTTTAAATCACTCTAAATCCTACATCTAGCTACTGAGTAATGAACCAATATAACTAAAATATGAAGTGCATTCTTTCAGCAGATGCTACTAGTGGAAAAATTGTGACATTTATAAGCAATAAATACTTTTAAAATACTCACTTTGCACATTTTCACTGTAAGTTTTTGAAAAGCTGCAGACTGTTTTTTTCTGAGAAGCATACTTTGTGTGGTACTTGCATTTCTGCTCATATCTAAATATGCTCGTTTTATAAGCTTATTTTGGATCCAAACAGTTGTATCCTCAACAAACTTCGCAGAATTGTTCTTTTCCTAAATGGAAAAGGAAGCATAATCGATATGACTTCAAAATAATATAAATCAAAATGAATTAATTACAAAATATAGAATGCTATTATGCTAAATAATAAAAAAAATAACTTCTTTACTATTAGGGAACTTCATCTAAAAATACGAGATTAAAAATCCCCCCCAAACAATAAGACAATAAACAGAGAAAGTGTTATTTTCCCAATTCATTAAATCTCAATTCTTATGATTTTGTGGTGAAACTAAAACAGTTAACATTATTTTGTGAATTTCCATTAGAAAATCATTTTTATGTCCTTATCTAATATAGAATATGTTATATTATAAGCCAATTAAGTTATGCAATTTTTTAAATAAATTTTTCTTAAATTAAAATTAATTTTTTTACATTCTTATTGATTGCAAATTTGATGATTAATTGAAACTACATAATTTATGAAAGAATCTACAACATGGAAATTTAAAAAAAAAAAAAAATTATCATCTCAAAATCTTTACATTAGATTATGAAGTATTATTTTCTGTATTCTAAAAAGAATACAGAAATTCCTCTTATAATAAAAAAAAAAAAAAATCCCTCTGCATAAAATGCTAATTAAAATTTCATAAAATTTTCTACAATCTAATTTTACAATTACAATTTGCCCCATAAAATAACAATTTGTAACCCTTAAGGGAGGGGGATGCAGGAGGAGGAGATACTGGTTAATTATTAATACAACATATAGCTAAAAATATGAATTTTTATTTTTATATTCTGGAAAAAAAAAAAAAGAAGGTAAAAAATAATTACCTCAGCTTCTAGAAGCACATAAATTTGAAGCAATATATACATTAACTCTGTTATGAAGTCCGCTTCATCTTCAGACAAAGTCTCAGTAGATAATTCTATCTTCCTCTGAAAATAATTTAAATTCCGTAAAAAATGGATATTTATATTTTATCATACAAAGATGAAGGAATAATAATATGAATTTAGAAAAATAATATATATATGCTTTTTATAAAATAATTGTTTACAACATCATTATTCATCAATGAAGGATTTGTTCCATTTAGCACTATATTTATTTAGAACAAAATAATTTCGCTTCACAATTAAAAAGATTCAGCATAACTAGGATTATAGTTATAATAAATACTATATTTATACAATAAAAAATGTAAAACTAAATACTATATTTATATTACTAAAATTTTTTAAAAATAATTAGTACTTTTCCAGTATTGCAGGGTCAGCTAAAAATGTGCACAAGCAGATCAGTAACTTAAACTTTTCATTTACAATCACGATTTGATGTTTTTACATTTGGTGTAAAATACCACCTTTCTAATAAATAAGTACCAAATATTTTTTAATCAACTTTAATTAAAGTTTAAAAAATGATTAAACTTTAAACCACTGGTTCTCGAAGTGGGCGATACTGCCCTCAGAATGCATAAAAGAATACAAATTTATTATTATATCTTTCTGTTTGACTGCTTAAGGAAAATCAATTCAATTTCTGAAACAGGGATAGTAGGACAAATAAGTTAGGGAACTACTGTTTTAAATGATTAAATAAGAAATAATCACATTTTTTCATTAAAAATCATGAATTCTCTTTAAATTGAGGTTTAATAACCTAACATAAAAACATTTAATTAAATTCAAACAAGAAAATGAAATTTTTTTACATATTTAAAGAAAGATCAACTTACTTTAGCATTATCAGCCAAATTCAAAAATTCCTGCAAAAGGTCTGCATGCTTTGTTAATACAATCTTCTGGCATGAACGATGATTAATTAAAGCACTTAGCAAACTAAGACCCAGAAAATGTTGCTTAGAAACATCTTTCTCTTTCTTTTCATCCTCCTTACTTTTTATACTTCTTTTGCGCTAGGAAAAAAAAATGCAAAAGCAGATAAATTAAAAATTTTTGAGTATTAATTTCATCAGAGAATATTTCAAAAGTTTTTGAAAAATTAGAATATTTTAGAAATGTTTCCAACAGAAAAAGATTTGAATGAATAGATAAAGAATTTTAGTATATTAAAAACTCTGAATTTAACAATTCATTCCTGAGTGTATAAAAGTAAAAATCTCAGACTTTATCAAAGTCAGATGAAAAAAGTTTCTTATCTTCACATGTATCTTTCATTCTTGAGATCCAAGTGCATGGAATTAAAAAGCATATTTAAAGTAATTCTTAGACACAGACAGCTGTATTTAATAAATAAATAATTTTAAAATGATATAAATTTAAATTTTCAAGCAAATAATATAATGAATCGCTCTGAAAATAATAATAAAAAATATATATATTTACACGTCTCTCTTTATATTTTTTTTAAAACAGTATGAATGGATGTAAAATCATCAAAGAAATAAAAAGTTAAAATAAATAAAATAATATTTTTTTTATAGAACAAGTTTAGAAAACTTTTTAAAATTAATTAGTAAGCATTAAAAAGCAATTCTTATTTACTAGTTGAATTAATTTACTTATGGAATTTATAATTTTTTACAAAGAAACAGTAAAAAATCCTATATTTATACCTCTATTAATTAATATATAGCTCAAGTTTAATACAGTACACAAGTTTGTTAAAAAAGAAAATAATCAACAAATCATATAATTTCATTTTCATCCGTCACTTTATATCTACACATTTATGACAACTATATATGTAAAAAATTAATACAATACAAATTACGAATCACATATATGAATAAGAACGCATAAATAGCTATGTTATTTCTATTCATAAATTGTTGAAGAAACTATTGAAAAAAAAAAAAAAAAAGTAAACTCAAAATTTTACTGTAAAAATCATGGTTTTTTATTTAATTAAAATATAGCCAAATAACAATGCAGGTTAAGTAAAATATATATACTTTTTTTAATTTGGAGTTTCAAAAATTCAAGGTAAAATATTCAATAAATAATGCAATTGATCCCTTCAATCTCTTTTTAGCAATATTTAAATACATGCTAATAAATTATGTTTATATACATTATAACAAAATTTCACCCTTAAGAATTACAGTTCTTATATAATTAAAAACATAACAGACTAAGTGGGAAAAAAAAAGTATTAATAATTGTTATAATTTTAATTATAAAACAGACACAAGCAAATATCTTATTTTACATTTAGAAAGACAGTTAACTGCAGATAATTTTGGTTAATAAATAAATAGTTAAGTACTTCAAAGTACATGAATTCTTGCAATAAGTTTCCTATTTTTTAAAAGGACATATTTTTAAAAATTGTAAATTGTACTGATCCTGCTCTTCATTACAATGATTTTTTTTGTATTTATAATATGTGAATTAATCTTTATCCTGTATTTTACTTACATTATCATTAAATAAGAACAAGAAAATAAATTGATAATACCAAATTCGTTATTTATTTCATAAATAATAAATCAGAAAATGAGAATATTTTTATTTAATATCTACAAGAGAGAATAAGTCTAGGTACAACACAAAAGAAATTAATGGAAAATAATTTCTTTTGTCATTTTCTATCTCACAATATTCATTGGTGCAAGGTTATATACTTCTATCATAATTTGTATATTTGCCCTGACCTCATATTTTAAACATGAAGGCATAGCAAAAAGGTAGGCAACTTTTCACTCACAATAATATTATGTTATGATAATAATCAAATAAAAATAATAATTTAAATTTTCAGAAATATTACGGTGTGTTTTACTGATTCCCACTCAAACAAATGCCTGACATTTTTTTTTTATTACTTAACGGGTTAGATTTATCATTCACTCATTTTTTTGTAAATTGTCTACTGCATTAAAGTATTTGATTTATCTTGTTAGACTTAATAATTATAATAACCATTTGATGCAAATAAAATGCATAGAAAAAACCATTTGCTCAAAGATTTCAATCAAAATCTACTATAATATCTGAAAATTGTTTTTATAATGGCTGCAGTTGTTCTTATTAAGATTGCACACTGTTTCTTAACCAATAGTTGACTATTAGTTCAAGATAGAAGCACAAGATATAAGGTAGGAAAAAAGATTCAAATATTTTTAATCTGTGTGTGGTACTTCTAAAATATTGATGTTACGCTCTGTGCTGATATAAACTTTGATGGAACAAAGCTTTAGGTAGTATCTCAAATTATAATTAAAAATATAATATAATACATTGTGGAACAATCTATTAAATAACTATTAAAATTTTTACAGAATATTTTAATGATCACAATAAAATTTTACTCTTTTGTGGCTGGAGGTGTGGCTTTAAATATCTGTTGTTGGAATCCCTGTTCTATCCATTCTTTTAAAACGTTAAGAAGACTTTCACTCTCATTCTGATTACAGAGGCATTCAAGCAAAGTCATATATTCTTCATATGGAGTGGAAGAATCTAATTCCTTTAGGCGATAGAAGCACAAACTTGCTAAAGTTGGAATAGCACGAGAAGGCATGAAACTACACAAGTAATATATGGATTGCCATACTGGAGTCAACTGAAAAAAAAAAATAAATAAAATGATTACTTAAAATGCAAAATGTAGTTATAGTCAATCCCCTCTTTACGCCTAAAAGCTTGAATATCAATTTTAGTTGGAAAACAAAATACATCTATATTAAAATAAATCAAATTCTCTTCTATAAACTAATAATACTTTATTATTCAATCACTTATTAAAAATTTCTGAAGAATTCATGGGGAATCAAAATAAACATTCTAAATTACTTGCATAATTTAAATTTTTTGTCTTACATAAATCTATATAGAGAAGCTAATATTTCTTTGCATTTCTACTACTATAATGAATTAACTCGAGAAAAATATTTTTAAAAAAGAACCAGAATTTAATATGCCATTTTCAAATTTTTCAATCAAGTAATATAAAAAGTGAATACTTTGAATTATTTCTTCTCCTCTTTTAACAATATAAGAAATATTTCTTTTTCATTTTATTATACCATGTAAATCTTAACATTAACCATAAAAACTATATTATTTTTTTAAAAATCAAATGAAATTTCTTGATTTTATTAAAGTCAAAAATATTTGTTGGTTGCAATTATAAAAAATTTACTAACCTTATAAAACAGCGATAAATCTCCAAGGTGTTTACTAAGCTTAGCAACAATAGTCTTCAGAAGATTTTTGTTTTCCGGCTTTTAAAAAATTAAAATGCATGTATATTAAATTAACAAATAGATAATAAAAACATATATATATAATACTAAACTTACTTGAACATTACAACTAATTATTCTAAAAGTTCAATAGGCATTTGCATAAATTAACAATAATAATCTTTAAATTCCTAATTAATTTTAAAATGTAAAGAATGACAAAAATATTTCAGCTGTTTTAAAAGAGCTTAGATAAACTTCCTTTTAAACTCTTTGATGTCATTTAAGATTGTTTAAAAAAAAAAAAGCAGCATTGTTAAAAAAAAAAAAAAAAAGAAAGAAAAAGAAAAGAGAAATTTGCATTTTTAAGTAATTTAATTCATAAAAACAGCTTTACGACAACAATAATAAAATCCTTATCAGAAAAAAAATAATAATAATTATCTTGAATATGTAAAATATTTCCAAAAGATCTTTACCGCCAGATACTGAACACACCACTTTTATGTCTTTTTTAAACAAATCTAGTTTTATCTATAGCATTTCTCTATATAATAATTGATCACCATAAACATTTTCTGGAAGTGTTTTCAATAAATGACCTACATTTATTTATATGAAAATTTATGTCTACTAGCATAATCTACTAAGAAAAAAAAAAAAATCACCAATTTAATTGTGAATATCTTTTTACATAATAATATAGTGATTTCAGAGTGAATCATTACAGAGATGTGATTGCATATATATATATATATGCAATCACATTGTTGTAGTAAAATTGTATTGCATTCAAAATGTAGTGTGTGTATATATATATATATATATACTACATTTTGAATACAATTTTTCTAAAGATTGTATTAATCATATTTTCCTGAGAGATAAGAATATAACATCAAAAACGCTTTCTAAGTATCATGCTTACCAAAACATGTCCCCCCCACCTCTTTATATCTGTTATTTGTTTAGTTAATTAATGTTGATCTTTTAAGGAAATAATCATTGAAATATTTTTCATTTTAAGCAACAAATTAACATATAATTAAAATAATCTAATGATAAAAAAATTACTTACCTTTTCTAGATTATGATGAGAAGAGAGCCATAAGATAGATACAGCATCAATAAGGCCAGAGACAATGTTATAATCATGAAGACACAATCCCTCTTCCATGGCTTCAATGTCCTGTTCACTGATTGATTCAGAAGATATATTACACAGATCTGTTCTTTGGGACATCATTTTATTTCTCACATAAAAGTGGACAGTTTTCACAGCATGAATCATGAATTGTGCTGAAATTACACGAAATGATTTTTAAATAAGTAAAATTTAGAGTGAAGGAGAAAAGAAAGTGGGGAAAAAAAAAAAAAAAATTCTACAGTAAAATCAATCAATCAGATATAGATAATTAATTTCATATTGCATCAAAGTTGAGTATGTTGAATGTGGAAAATGAATTAAGAATTATGTTTATAAGAAATTAAGTAACACACACGAAAAAGGATAGTTTATTTCTAAAATTTAAAACATTTATTAAAAAACAATTCAAATATATTTAATAAGCTTAGAATTCAATTAGAATTTTGTAGATTTTACTAGAAGAATTAATTTGTAGAGAAGAGTTATACTATACAGACTTTGAAGATTTCCCTTGCAATATAATACATAAATGGTAAATATTTTGGCTAAATTTTTAAACATAATTCTTAATTCATTTTCCACATTAATAAGAATTAGGTGTAATGATTTTGAAAATTTCCTATTTATTTCACATTGCACATGCTTTTAGCTAGAACAGTAAAGCAACAACAAAATATGCTATAAAATGACATTCAAAGTTGATATAAGCTATATCAAATAAAAATTATATTCTCCTAGAATGTTGTAAGAGATTTATTATGCCTTTTTAATTTTTCATAAACAATTAAAAATACTCTTACATATTTTTTAAAAAATTTCTATTGAGAAGATTTATTTTTATATAGATTTTATTCACATAAGTGCCACAGAAATAATTATTTGTATATTGGTAAATGGCAATCAACTTGTAAACAATTGAAGTTCAATCAAGAAAAAAATTTAATCGCTATGCAGAATTTAGGGATAAGTTTTTAAAAATTGAAAAAATTACTTAATATAAATAGTTTTTATTTGACAATTTAGATTTTATGTAGAAATTTCTCTATTTGGTCTTAGCGTCAATTTGTAAAGAATAGTTGCATGCACTCATCCCCAGTTCTAAAATGGTAAATGAAAGTGTAACATTAACATATGAATGGAGATTTAAAATGATTGATAAAATTAAATAATTAATTGTCTATTGTACATTATAAAACTCCGATTAACGTATACTCACCCACATACTCAACATCAATGAAACTTGGAATGTGTTGGAAAAAGATTCTGGATGCTCCTCGATCAGTTTTAATCATTTCTATACAACGTGCCACACAAGTGTTCAAATATTCTTTGGGTCTTTCTGGATCTGGTTTTGGGAAATAGCTATTGTGAATGAGGTTTACAATTGTTTTAGCAATAACTTTATCTTCTTCCATACGAGCCAATAGATGATCCAAAGGAACTATGTCATAGTACTAAAGATAAGGGATATTGTATTTAAAAAAATAATCCAATGTTTGTATTGTGATATCAATCTTAAAAACTTTCATAAACTATTTGGATAAAGAAGCAGTACCATCATTTTTTAACCATGATCTGCTAAAATTTTTACTCTTTGTAAGTTTGCAAATATAGCATTTCGTCTTAATATGTTTGAAATGATGAAAATATTTTAGAAATAGCAATTACTTTTAAAACATCACAATTATTAAAAATCAACTCAGAAAAGATATGTTGACAATACGATAAAAATAAAACTAATAATTTAAAATTAATTACTTTAAATTCTATAAACTAATAAAAAAGGTATAATGAAAATAGAACAAATTAATTTTATTTACTTGATATAAAAACAGTTTTTAAAAAAATAGAAGAGGAATTTTAGCTTAAAGTTTTATCTTCAGAAATTCTCCAAAAAAATAAAAATCCATTAATAACTTTTGCATTTTGACAATATGAGTAACACAAACATTTGAAATTAATTGATATGTTAATGTTTACAATTCATATAACACACACATAGTTTTTTTACCCAAAATCATAGGATAGCAATATGCAAATATATAGATGGCAGTAACAAGTAAGAAATAAATCCTGGGATTAACTACTAAAACAACAAATTTTGGGGGAAATTTTCTTTCTTCATCATAAAGTGTGATACAAATTTCAAGTACCTTGTAGTGACTTGATTTTTGTCACTACAGAATCTAATCTTCATATGCATCTGTTGCTTTTGTGAAATTTTGCTTAGTGACTAGTAAAATCCTGTTACTAAATACTGGACCTTTCTATATTCTTCACGAAGCTGGTTAGAAAAATATGGGCCAAATCCATAAATACTGAAATAAGCAATTTTTGTTTGTTGCAGAGTCATCTTTTTAGCAATACAGCTGTCTGGAAACATGATTTTTAAAAAAGGAGTATAACTTTTAAATTTGATTTAAATGATTACCTCAGTGACCTTTACAGTTTTAAGAATTTTTGGCAAGGTTTGATTTTCACCTTTTGAAGTAGATGGACTATTCAATACAGTATTTTTTGCTCAGGTAGGTTAAAAAATTTATTTTATACTGATTAATTTTTTTTTTATAATAACTTTTTTTTTAATTTCATATGGCTGGTGAAGCGGCTTGCTTGCCCATATTACTTAAAGAGAACACAATATTGCATTAAGTACACATTGCAGAAAATTTAGCATTTTTACTTCTTCTAGCTAATGACAATATTCAGAACTTCAATCCACAATTTTGTAAATGCTGTTCTTTTGGCAAATCAATTTTAACTCCAAAAATTGAAAACTTGCTCCTTTTTTACCTATTACAAATCTTTAATGGCTATTTAAAATTTGTAATAGATAATGCTACATTTTCAACCATACTTACAATAGCTATAAAAGAATTGCAGAATATTGTTATTTTTTTTAATTTTTGCATGGAAAGAAATTAATTCATAATTAACTACACAAACAATTTTAGTTTCTTGAACTATCATGATCAAAAGATAAGTTTGTACACAAAATCCTGCACGGGCAACATTTTCAAATATGAACAGCTGTAGAGGCATCATGGCTGAATATTTCTTTAGGGCATTTTTGTCGACTTGCTTAGTCAAAAACACATCATGTTGCTGGTCTTCGCAGTGCAAAGGTTTTAAATGATTTTATAAGGTATTCCATGGTTTTGGTAGTTCAGTTTATAGGTATATATAAACAACATTTTAATAACAGTTGAGAGAACATAGCTTATTTCTTATGATTTTGTAATTCTATCATTGAAATTTAATATGCCAACCTCATTAAAAGATAAATTTAAGGTAACAATAATAGAATTATTACTTTAATATATTAATTTAAGTACATACTATTAAAAGACAGCCTTATGAAGAGGAATTTTTTATAATCTAATCCAGATTAATTTTTTATAATAAAAATATACAAAATAATGAAAATTATAAGTAAAAAATACACACCTTGATGGAGCTTATCTTTTTGACACGTAAGAGAAGTTGACAAAATGCAATTCTCACAGCATCAGAAATGTCATGAAAAAGAGGTCTTAATAATGGAAGTATAGTTTGAAGGGTGGGGAAGATCAAAGGATTTTCTAACAAGACCTTAAAACCCTACAAGAAAAATGTATTCAATTCACAATTTAAATAAAAATAGTATTTAAAATGGATATAGCTTTAATAAATCGGCCTTTTTAGAAAAGGTTAATGAATCAAAAGAGAAACTTAATCATTATAAAGATTTTTTTTTGGGAGGGGGGCAGAACCTAACCATCTAATCTAGAATCTTACTAATAGTCTATCTTCTCTATTAATTAAAGCATCTGAAATAATAAAGTCTAAATAAGTTATGTTATTAACATAAAATATATATTCATTTTATTATTAACTGTTACAGAAGTATAGTGAATATTTTATAAAATGCATGATTTGATTTATTTTCAGTAGCTTTGTAAGCATAAAATTTTCAATATAAAAATGTATTTAATTAGCAATATTTTAATTAATTGGTTCTTCAACTGTCAAATTGTGAGATATTGAACAAAAAATGGAAACCGTTTTGAATTGCAACAAATTACAAATAACTATAAAAAAAAAAAAAAAAATTTCAAATCTAATATCAAGTTGAAACCTACATCACATAATTGTGTCTAATATCAAATATAAAAACTGTATTACATTTAACATAAATATCTTTCAATTTAAGGTGATATATTTTTCAAATAAAGCAGGTTGCTGCATGATAAAATATCCATTGGACATATTTATCTCGGAACTGATTTAAAAATACCCATAATCATTCCGGTAGAGGTCATTTGATATTTCATATACACTCATGTCCATAAATTAAGGATAATGAAGTTCAGGCAAAGAAAGAGACAGAAGCAAAACAAATTTGACTTATTTGTAAAGTCTATTTATTAAACAAAAGGTAAAGAGCAAAAAAGATGCTATATGTTTAACATAATTAATAAAAATTGCGATTTTTACTCCCTGGAGCAAATTTAAAAAAGAACCTATTTACAAAAAACAGTATAACATGGTTAGTATGATGGTTAATATCGAGTATGTTTCCCGGACGATGCAATACAGGCCTTACAACGCCTAGGCATGCTGAGTATCAAATTATCAATCTGATCTTGGGGAATATTACCACTCATCAAGCAATGCCCTCCGAAGTTCCGGTTGACGGGCTGCAATTCGTCGGCCAAGCATATCCCACACATGCTCTATTGGATTCAAATCCGGTGAGTATGCTGGTCAATCCATAAGGGTGATATCCTCCAATTGAAGGCATTCGTCTATAATGTTTGCACAGTGAGGACGGGCGTTGTCATCCATAAACAGAAATTCAGCACCCATGGCGCCCCGAAACAAACCTACATGTTGTTCCAGAATGACATCCCGATAGATGTGGCCTGTCATCGTTACACTCTGAACATGCAGGTCAGTTCTGGAACAAGAATAATTCCTCCCCATGGCGAGAATCAGACTGCAAACTAAACCTGGACTCGTCGGAAAACATCACACAAGACCACTGCTGCGGTGTCCACAATGCATGCTCTCTACTCCAGGTTAATCGCAGGCGACAGTGATTTGTGGTAAGTGGAACACATCTGACAGGCCTACTGAGCATATAGACCAATGTGCCCTAAGCGTCTGTACACGGTCTGCCTTGAAACTGTCGTACCGGTAGCTGAAGAGAGCTGACGAGACAGGTCTGATGCTGTGCTCCGCCTGTTTCTTTTGGCAGTAACTGCTAAATACCGGTCCTCATTCGGCGTTGTAACTCGGGGGCGACCTGTGCTGTAACATCTACTCACATTACCATCATCTTGGAATCGTTGCCAAAGCCTGGAGATGACACTCTGGGCGATTCCAAGTTCCTCGGATACTTCCACATTCCAGTCGTCCGATAATTCTACCATGTAAAAATCATCCGAATGCTTCCTTTGTGCCATAACTATGCGGTTATTGCACTGAAAGGCTTTTAAAGTGCTTATGAACAATTTTACTTCTTTGCCACCATTCCTTATATACCCCTCTCTTACACTCTCATCATTGTGACGTACTATCCGCGCCATCTGGTGGTTTCCTGTAATTTGCATATTCTTCTTCAAAATGTGTGATAATTCTACAGGTGAAATTTTTATTTTAGAGTTCAATTTCTATGTGATTCTGAATTATCCTTAATTTATGGACATGAGTGTATTTAAAGATACTTTTTTCCTTAAAAGCCAATTGCCCATTATATACATTATCAATTACACATTATAGTTACATTTTAACAAATGCATTGGTTATTTGTAAATGACAAGTTGTTTTTTTTTCCTCTTCATTGACGCAACAGCCGCTTAGGAAGCCACGACAGTCTGCCGACCGGCAGATTTCAAGACAGATGTTTATTTTTATGGGATAAGGTTGCTAGCGTTACGCCCAAGACTCTACAGTCCTATTAGATCGGGACCTCCAGTTTAAAGTGATTTCCAAACCACCACTAACATCCATGGCCCCGTTGGGACTCAAACCTAAACCATGTGGCACCTAGCGACAGTCACTCTGCCTTTAGGCCCCATGTTAACATTAAACAAACCAAGCAAAACAGAGATAGCCAATCATATGGATTGAAAATATAAGCAAGCAAAATAAAACTTTCTCCCAGTAACTTACTTTGTAAATTCTGCAATACTAATAGGAATTTTTTTAAGAATTCACCTTAAGGTAAAAATTTAGTTGATTTGGTAGTAATGAATAACATCTGGTTTAAAAATAAAAAAAAAACGATAGGACGGCTCACACTTTTTTTTTTTCCTGTTAAGAAATGTGAGGGGAAGAAGATACACAAAGGTAAAAGTGAGAAAAGCAATGTTTCAATTAATTAAAATTCAAACCTTAGCAACGGCACATCGAACATCAGACGAAGAGGAATCACAACTGAGATCATTAAGGATTACTTTAAAATAGGTTTTCAGCATCTAAAAATGTATAACATATAATAAAATGAATTATATAAAAATTTCAAATTTTATAATTAAATTAACACAAATATAATTTTATTTAAAGAAAAAGATTGCAAGTAAGTATGCCGAAAACAACAAAATGGTTTCAATAGTTTACTTAAGAATTTGATTATTTTATGCTTCATGTATCAAAAATTAATTAAATTCAAATCGTTTAGAATTTACACTGTTAAACTTCTTAGATAATTTAATGATTTAATAAGGAAGAAAAATGTGTGATCATATTTTTAACTTCTGAAATCTGCAATTCAATCTCTGACATCATTGTCAGTAAATATTTAATTAAAAAAAATAAGAGAAATGAGAAAAATCATAAAATACAATTTGGAAATTCTAATGCTTTTTTTTTTTTAAATTATAAAGGATGAATTTAGAAAAAAATTATTAAGAAACAATAGACAATGTGATGCTAAATGCACATAAATAAAAATATATTTGTCTAAAAATGTGGTAAAATTGTATTTTATTTCAATTAAGGATAAATTAAAACATTGATTTTTAAATTTATAGTACAAATAACAATTATTTTTAATATACTAACATTAGTTCATGGTATTTTTTTAAATCTACAAAATGGAAATGCAAAGAGATACAAGATAAAAAAAAAAAAAACTGTCCTATAATTATGAAATAAATAATCTTTCATAACTTTTAGATAATTATTTAAAACCCATTTTAATGCTACAATAAAGTGTTTTAGAATCAAATTAAGAGTAGGTAACTATTTCCTTTCACTTTCAAAATTTGATTGATAATGATAATTTCACGTTAAAATACTAAAAAATTAAATGCATAATATATAAAATTTCTATAAGGTTATAATTGAATGTAATAAATATCATTAATTAAAACTACTTCAATTCCATTTGAACAATCAGTATACTTTCTAGTAACATACTGAAATCCACAAAATTTTACAGTTGAATCAGTATTTGCATTATACAAACAGCAGCATAAATTTCAACATTTTTCTATTGTTATTAATTTTCTAGAAGCTGCAATTATGAGACAAATATTTTTTTTTTAAGGCAGAACATTTTGGAGTAAATGCTAACTATATTCAAAATAATATAAAAGAATTATAATAAATACACTTAATATGATTTATTTATTTGACAAATTTTTATTGACTTACATCTTCACTAAAGACTTCCCAATTGATACTCATAGATATACAGAGGCCAATGATAGTAACACTGCGTACTATGGGGAATCCATCGATCAATAAATCCTAGAAAATAAAAATTTCTCACAAAAAAAATTTACTATTGGGAGACTTTTTGATAATAAAGTAAAATACCTATTAAATTTAAACAATTAAAAAATCATATTTTTAAAAATATTTTCACAACGAATATTCAATTTTAAAATTAAGAAAGCTGAATAAAATACATGTGCTATCTTAATAGCTTATCCGGTTTCACTGACTGGCCTTCATAATTTTGGACATGAAAAGATTATAATTTAATCTGATAAAAATCTTTTATATAGAACTGAGTTTTTTTTTTTTTTTTTTTTAAATAAAGTATATTAAACAAAGATGAAAAACAACAGAAAGAAAAGTGCCCTAAAGTTGGGTTATTTTTTGAAATTTTTTAAAATATAACATAAGAAATTGAAATATAGTTATATTTTTTTTTTTTTTTTCCAAGTTGTATGAATAATATTATTAATAAAAAATATATGTTAAAATCAATCATATCCCTGACTGGAATCCAAGTTTATACCAATATTTTATATTATAGATCACACTGTTAAGGAGTTTTTGAAGCATTTTACAAAGTAAGTTTATGAAAATTTTAAATTAGGGGTTCAATGATGTATATCAGCCTCTTATTGCATATTATGTATGTTCTATCTTATAAATAAGAGGATCATTCTATCTGTTAGATTCTTTCAATCTTAAGATAATCAGACATATTGTAGAAGAGGTAAATATGAACTTCAATATGGATTGGAAGGAAGTTCTATATTGTGTCTCTAAGTCACTACAACAGAAGATCTGTATCTTTCAGCACTCATGATTCTGAGGGTAAAATACATGAAATATAAAAGACATGTGTGGTAATTTAAAATGATATCTGCCAGAACAATTCCATTACCTTTGAAACAATGTCTTTCATTTTGAGCAATGATTATAAATGTGCTACAATAAAACTGAGATGTCACTATAGAGAACTTGGCTTTGAAGAGTGATGCCTTAATAATTACACTCTCTGCACCAATTCATATCTAGAGCTTGTTGAAATTCATAAAATTATCATTGATTGCCTTCAATATAAATCTTTTTGCAAGTTGTCACACATAATGTGCTAGGTGTTTGAGTTGTGGTAGTATTTCCTAGTAATCTTCATTCATTTAAAAATAAATGAACCCCAAGTTAAACACATGTAATTATTTCATTGAATTTCCTAAATATCCATAACATTTAACTTATTTTTATGGTTGTTCTTTTACCTTTTTTTCAGTAAGTATAAATTTTGTTTTACAACCTATATTCTACCAGTTCCATATTTAGATAAATTATTTAAACAAATAAGTAAAAAATGGCACACTTCTTATAAAGAAACAATCCTTCAGTTGAAATTCCTATATTATTTTAAATATTACTGTGAAAAATAAATATAAGCAATTCTAATACACAGTTAATCAGTCAGTTCATATCAATTAATAAAGTTATAAAGTATAAAAGCTCGTAACATTCACAAAAAAAATTTTGTATGCAAAAAAATTTTTTTTACCAAGAATGCATATAAAACATACCCTGATCAGAAGCATTTGGTCATTTAATTCTTTGTCTGTCACTACAATTCCTTCATCTGGATCTTCTAATGGGAAAATGTCCAAAAACAATTGGGTTGTATTAGCCCGAATAATACCATCTGGATTCTACGATAAAATATATTATTTATAATTTTAAAACATATGAAAATATTCATCTTAAAAATAGAAAAGAAATCCCACAAATACTAACCAGATATAAATTTTACATGGCAGTATGCTGTACTGTTATTGTACAATAAATAATACAGTATAAATATCATACAACAATTTTCAATTTAAATGCATTTATGTAAATAAATATTTTTATTTCCAGATATTTAAATCACAATCATATTAGATGAAATGTTTTTAAGTTTATTATTCTATTCACTAATTTATGGTTCCTTTAATTGTTTTCATAAATGTAAATAAAATACTTTTGAAACAAATTATATTTAGGCAAAATCTAAAAAAAAGTTTTTAACTTTAACCCAAATATACAAAAATTCTGTTAAATGACTAATAGTAGTTTAAACAAATTTATAAACCTTTTTAACTAATAAATGAAAAAATTCCATTACTTAATAATCTAATTAATTTATAAACAATGAACAAAATCTAAAAATATTAGTTTTACCTATTTATTAATTTCTCATTTTTTTTTTTTAAATAATCCCAAATTTTGAAAACTTTCTACAGATATAGATGTCAATATCAGATGAGATTTTTCAGTATTATCTCAGACAATTTTCAGTAGCATATGTGTCAAGGTAAGGTAGGGGGAATAAGTGGCAAACACATATCACTACCATGAAATTAGAATGATCATTAACTTCATCACAGAAATCCAATTTAGATACAAATTCACAACTGTAGTAGCAATTTATAATATTGTTAAGTAATGAAGCATTTTTTTTTTTTTTTTTTTCAAATTGAGGTTTTCATTAAAATGAGGTCAAATTACAGATAATTTAAAATAATCAATAAATGTTAAGAAATTTTTGTTATAAATTAGATTTAATGTTGAAAAACATAAGAAATTTTTAAATACATAATGTTAAACAACAGCAGTTTGAAACAAAGACATAAATATTGCAAAAATTTCATGAAAGTTTATAATATACAAATACTTAGCTTTTCCATTAAACTCTACCTATCTTTAAAGACCTCATAGACCAATACTTCTCTTAATAACAAAGTAACAGAAGTAATATATTGCACAGATAATTTGATACGATTAAAGTTTTATTTTCTTAATCAGACACTTTTTTTTTTTGGAATCAATAGATTTTTTTAATTGCACAAATTTTGAGAAGTATCAGACAAAGTGATTTTTTCTCCCCCTCCCCACATAATAACTATGGAGAAACCATATTAGTTGGCATCGGTACATATATTGTCTTATAAAGGAAGGAGAAGTACAGGGAGTCTGGCTAAGGATACTACTGTTTATACTGACAGGTTAACATATGTCTAAATATAAATTTTAGCTGTATTACATTATTTTTAAATTTCTATGTAAGTTGAGAAATTTCAATGCAAGTTCATTAATGGCTCTACAAATGTACAAATAGTAGTTAGTTTATCTTTTGTTAAGTGTTTGTCTTTTGCTCGTATTTGAGATGTTTTTAAACAACTGTTGCAAATATTAGCTATTTCAAATCATCTAAATTGCAAACGTTTTACAGATTCACTTTAATGTAGCTTAAAGTCAGGTACATAATCACTTAATGAAGCTAGATGGCATTATGCTTAAGGAGACTAAGCAGCAGGGTCTTTTTTATGCATCTAGGAAAGGTCTTATTTCAAAACTCACTACCATTTCTATAACTTCAATATATAATAATAACTTCACTTTAGAGATTTTTAAATTACTGTATAGTTGTTGTGTTAATTGAGAATACTTTTTTCTTTATTCCAAAGGTTAAAATAGGCTATTAATATAATTCAATTATTAATTTGGTTATTAGGGAAATTCAGAAGGTTAACTTACCGTTACGAAGCGAAATAAAATTGGATGAAATAACGAATACAGTAATTTAGCCACATCTTTGTCTTTTCTTAGGCTATGAAAAGGCCAAAGAACTAGAACAAAGTTTAATGTTTATCAGAACACAAAACACATTGAGACATAAAAAGTTCATTGAAATAAAAACTAAATTATTCAAAATTTTGTTCATTAAACTGCATTTAAAATTGGCTTACTTCACCTATCAGATTACCATGATATAAATAAGTATATTTTTTACTAATTTTAAAATCAATTCTTCTATTATTTATGGTTTTTAAGAAAATAATTCATATAGGTTCTTTTGAATACTGAAGTTGCCAATCTTTAATGTTTATAACAATAAAAATTTTTTTTTTTTTAAATATTTATTACATCATTTCTTAATTATTTAAATGAAAATAAAATTAACTCTTTCTAACAAACGAACATTAAAAAAGTAGCCAACAAGAATTTTTAAAAAATCACTTAATAATACCACAAAAATACAATTTTATTTTCTATTAATCAGTATGTAGTTGTATGAAGAACAGCAGATTGAAAATTTTGTGAATCAAGGAATGAGAAGGATTTAATTTAATAAAATTTGTTCTTATATTTTAAATTATGTAGTTGTTTTTAATTATAATTCAAAATTGTTGTGAATGTACAAAAACCACAACTTCTGATTTTTTGTGATATACACGATTATAGTTAGAAATTTATGTTTACCTGTGATTAAATATTTGCAGATAGAAAGTTTTATAATTAGGTTTAGGTTTAACTAATTAGCAAGTGGAAGGGATGGATATTGAATATTTAAACTTTTTAAGAGAAAAGGATGATGATTAGAAAATACAAAGTTACAGGGGCTAAATAAGATTGCAGAATAAAAATGTCTGCCACTGAGTGGCCAAATATTGAATTCTTTTTCTGCAATAAACTATATGTATTTTGGCAATTTCATATAAATAAATGCATAACATAATATATACAAAAAAATTATGCATCACCAAAGTTAATATAATACCAAAATATATTTTTATTAGATTTAGTTGATTTTCTTCATAAATATATATATTAATAACTTGGGATCATATACAATTATATTGGATTTTATCTAACAAAAAAAATATTTACAATTAATCTGTAGCAAGCAAAATAAAATGTTTTTGAAAAGCAGATTGCAAAATATTGAACATTCTTGTTTTAATTAAATATAGAGAAAACAAGAACACTTTTTTAACCAATAGTACAAACCTGCCAACCACTGAAAAAATCAACAATAAAATTTTCATGTTCCAATTACTTTATATAACAACTTAATATTAATTTATTTAATCAAATCTTTATAGGCTAGTGAGGACTGTAGGCTACACAGAATAAGTGAAACTTAGCTGCAGGACGGGGAAAAAAAGCCCTTGAAAGTAATTTATCCCCCCCACACACACACATGTATGTATATAATGTTACAAATGAAAAATAAATAATGCAATATAAAAAAATGCAGAACTCGATACATATTAAATTAATTTAATTAATGCTTTAATATTTGGTTTGATTTTTTTAGTAACCAAGAACAAAAATAAATAATCAGAGTTTTATTTTTCATTTTTCTTTTTTTTAATTTTCAAGACTGAAAATATTTCTTAATATGTATAGATATAGATTTGGTCATTTTAATGCTAGATAGCAATATAGATTTGGGCATTTTAATGCATTATCTAACTGACACAGTTTTATTTATATGTAAAAGTCTTTTGTGCATTTTTTTTTTCATAAAAGAAAGTTTAACTAATGTTTACATACGTTTAATTTAAGTTATCTTTACAAGTGATAACTTAAAAGCCACAAATATTCCTTAATATGTTAGTAAAGCAAAAAATATATCTAAACAATAGTCCAGATTCTGCCAGATTATCTAAATAATGTTAGCAACTTTAACCATGATTCTTATCTTTAATATGTATGATAAACAGTGACTGATGTGTAATACAGATGTTTAATGCAACTTGGACTTCCCATGTAAAGCTACCCTAGGTTCCATAGTGAATATTGTTTGTTTGGAGCATACTGTTATCTTTCATATTAGCCCATAGTTTATGAAAAGTCCATAGTTGTTCTTTTTTAAAAACAATCAAATTGCACTACCTTATAAAATAATCAGAGTAATAAAAACAACTTGATATTAATTTTAAGGTGAAAAAGTTTAAGAAATTATCTAACAGATATCAAATTTATGAAAAATGTATTTTTCATTATTATACTAAGCATAAATAAAATAACATAAATAACTAATATATATTTTCAATTTATAAGACAAGAACATTCACAAAATACACAAGACTGACAGGATTAAATTCTTCATTTATTTGATTTACACAATTTATCATACCTAGCAAAGATAAGAAAAAAATTAAAACATGTATTATACCTTTCTTAAAACAAGCAGTAACGACTTTTCCGGCTGTTTACTGCCATTATAGTCATGCGCTGAAGACATATTTCAAGCTCCTATATGAAATAATTAAAATTTTTTTTAATAAAAGCTTATTTACACCAAAAATAAATATAAAAAGGAAAATGGTATAACATTTTACATTTTTTAAAGCTCTATTTCTTGTTTTGAAAGCATGATTCCAAGCATGATAGTATATTTTGCCATAAGCTGTGCCTTGTGACCTGAAAAATAAATAAAATATCCAAATGAGTCAGATATATTTGGTAATCAAATGAATGTCCATGAATATGTGTGAGTAGATTGCTATTACAATTAAAGAGTCCATAGTACTGAAATTTAATAAATTTGATAAAAATACTTTGGAAAAGATCGAGTACTCAACTCGATCGAGTAACTTAGGGCAATATCAATAAAATCTGACATTTTACAAAATTGAAGGAGGTGAGGGGGAAATGGTCTTCTGTTAATATATACTACAAAAATTATACAACAGATCAATTTTATTTACTAAGAAATTTGTTTTTAGCTTCTGACTTGCTATTTCCACATCTACCAACTTCAAAAAAACTATCTACAAAATTTATTTGATCTACATTAACTTCAAGTTGATTTTGTGTATCCAGGAAATTTTCTGAACTACATGCCCAATTTTTTAAAAACTGTACAAAAAACAAATTAAGACCCCCTTTCCAGCAAATTTCAACACAAAATGTTTTGAGGGTCTCAAGTTGAAATTTATAGCATATTTTCATCAATATAAAAATCTATCTTGCATTAATATATATTTGAATATCATTTTATATTAATATATATTTCAAAATGGGGATGTAAATATTTTTAAAATAAAAAACTCAAAATATATGGTTTAATTTTCAGAATATGTAGTCTCAAAATTTTGGAACACAATCACCCTTTACAGTACATTTAAACTAAAGAGGAAAATATAAATCAGCAGCCTTCACAGAAATAATAGACTTGGAAGATCTTGATAACTTTGTAAAAAATATCACTATTTATCAATAGTAAGTCCTACTTATTAATAAAAAAGTTCCATTTTAAAGAATTTTGATTTTAATAAGCAAAATAAATTTAACAAACCCTAATATTTATAAAATTCATAAAAAAAGTCTTTTTGTAAACTACAATAACTGCTAAAGATACATATAGAAAACCTATAGATGCAGATTCAGTAATATATTTAATTTTAGCAGAATGCTCAAAAATAGATGTACAAAAAATAGGGCTGTTGGCTTTTACCAGTATACTTTTCTTTGGATATTAATAAACAGTATGATAATTTTTAAAATAAAATATACTTATTCTATGTTATTGTTACCACATTATAATTCAATGACTCCCAATTTTTTTTTTTTTTTTTGCCTTTAAATATTAAAGAAACACATGAAAGTGATGTGTCTAAATAGAAACTATTTGAATACATTGTTCTTTGATTTACATATACACCAATTTGCTGAAGATTAGCAGAGACAATAGCTTCAGAAAAATAGAAAAACTTACATAGCTGCTGATGGCAAATAACTTTCGACTGCATCTTGTATTTTAATAATATGACCTGTACTTGCAATCAATATTGATGTAATGATTTTCTGACCCTAAAGAAACAAATTCAAACATAACCAATACACTTGACTTGTTTAATAAAAATAAAAATTTGATTTCTAGTTTAAAATACTAAAAAAAAAAATTAAAAAAAAAAAATACCTCTAACATGGATAAGTAAACAGGAGCAGTGCAGCATTTTTATAAAGATTAAGAACTTCTCTAACATCAACATTAGACATAGTAAAAATTTTAGGAATAAAAGATTGCATGGCATAAACATCCTTCATTTTTTTTTTTTTTTCTGCATTAATAAAAAAATAAATATATAAGAGAATGAAATAATTTTCAAAAAATGTAACAAACTTCTATTCTAGGAACAAAATAAAGCAATATGAACACTTGTAATAATAAGTATTTGCATAAATTTAAAACAACTAGTTAAAATAAACATCTTAATTTTCAAAACAAAAGTTTCATCCAATAATTTTAAGCATAATGGCTAATATGTTTAAGACATCATTAATAAATTCAGATTTTATAAATCTTAAATTATGCTAAAAAAGAGTAAATAAATTATACTAAACGTGTTCAATCTTATATATATGCATAATTTAAAAGAATAACAATTTTACAGAAAATATACTCAACAAATAGCATTTAATTTAAAAGTTAAATATTCAAGACGATAGAAAGTCTAATATAATTTTTTAGTACGACATTTTAATAACACAAAATAATTCTAATATGGCAACAAAATCAAGATAACTTGAAAATGCCCTTTCTTTGCCAGAGCATCAGAATAATACATTTCTTAATTCAATACAACTAAATTGTATTAAAACCAGTAATCTAATCACTAATACAGGAGAAAAATATTTTTAAATGGAAAACACATTCAATTAATTTTTATCCAAACAAATATCTGCAATATTAATTACAAATAACATTTGAAATTTAAAAATTAAATATTATTTCTTGTGTTTATTCCTGATTGATTACAGCCATATAAAAAAAAATTACAACAATAACATCACACAAATATCAAATTTTTATTCTGTTATTGCAAAAAAAATTATAGGGAAAAAAAGAAAAAAACAAAACCCCTTAAATATATAAATATTATCTGAAAACGCATAAAGAATAAATTTATATTATATTATTATATTATATATATATATATAATAATATTATATATAATATATATAATAATATATATATAATATATAATATATTATAATATAAATTTATATTTATATTATTATATTATATAATAGCAGAATACTAGAAAGCGAAATTTTTTTCATGATTTTAGGCTACACATGATTTATTTAAAAATTATTATTATTATTATTATTTTGATTCAGTCTTTTGTAAAGAGGATGAAAAAAAAATGTACATATGAAATAAAATAAGCAGTAAGGATAAGTATGAATCATAAAAAGAAAGGAAAAAAAAAAAAATCACACACACATACCAAAAACTGTCCAAGAATCAAGGACAGCTAATACTCTAATAAGCAATCTCTAGGTGTTGTGCTAAAGAAACAAACTCTACCCTCAGTGCAGTTTCTAACTTCTCCCCTCCCCCTTACATTACACTCTTTATAAGTAATACATACAAAATTAATTAAATTAATAGCTATTTTCTACAAGAAAAAAAAAAAAAACTAATAGCTATTTTATATTCTTTCAATCATAATTTTTTTTATTTTATCTAATGAAGTTTTTTTTTAAATCTCTATTTTATTACAATTGCCTAATTTTATTTTTTTCACATGCAAGAATTTCTAAAATATTTCTGACTGTAGCAATTGTAATAAAATACTTAACCACATGCTACTGGAAAAGAAAACAATTAGAATTCTCTTTGGAATGATTTACTTCTGAGAAAGCAAAGAATTGACAAACAAAAGCAGCAAAACAGCTAGTCAGAGATTTACAAAGGGAGGGTGGAGGGAGCTAAGGAACATTAGAATGTTAGATGAGAAAGTTGAAGCTATATTTACAATAAAAAGATTAAAGAAAACAATTTCCAAAAATCTCTGTTAAATGCAAAAATTCAGAATCCGTGAAGTGTTTTAGATGCTGTAAAACATTTGTATTTTTCAATTTTCACTATAAATGTCAACCTGGCTCTCTCAATAATTACCCTGTTTATAATTATTTCATAACAAATAAATGCATGCAATCCTGTATACTAACATTGATCATGAATTCAATAATTGATATATTGAATATAATGTGCATTTTCTGTTTCTGCAATCAGAATAAACTGAATTGCCTTCTCTTACATTCAAATGCTGCACAGGATACACAATTTTTCAAAAAAATGCATATATTTAAAAAGAATAATATTTAATGACACTAAAAAGGCAATATTTTAAAAGAAAAAAATATGTTTTTTAGCACAGTACATATAAACAGAAGTGTTTATGTTAAAAGACATATGATTATTGTATGTATTATGTTAAAAGACATACTTTTGTATGTGAAAATGTGTGCATAAAAATGAATATAGTAAAAAGTAATTATTAATTTACATAATTTTGCTCTTTTTACTCATAAATGGATTGAAATGTAAAAATAAAAATGATACCCTATGGAAAGTACAATCTTTGCTCTTTGTATTGCTAGCTCCTGCCTTGAACCACTATAGCCTGAGATTATTTATCAAGCCCATACTTTATTATTATTAATTTTTAATAATATAAAAGAATTGAAAATTTACAAACTTAATTTTCTTAATTAATCTTTCTTATACCATAAAAAATTAAACTTTGCAATATATATAAAAGGAAATAAAGAGGAGATGGAAGTTGATAAAAAAATATCAGACTTACTGAAGCTCTTTGTTGCAGTGTTCGTTTAATGAAGTAGATAATGGTGTTGAAAGTAATTTGCTCTGATCCCGCCTCAAGAAAATTGAGTTGATACATCTTCTCACACAATGAAGCAATACTGTATTTCAGGCTTTCCAGGCAGTTAGGAATTTTGAAGATGCTAACTAAATATAAAACATGCATCTTAAACTCTTGAAGCAACTTTATGTATCACATTTCCATTTAAAAGTACTAAAACTATTTAATTTGTCAAATTTATACAAAATCTTTAATATCAATATATATTTGTTAATTATAAAAACAATCTTGAACTATTAATTCCATATATCAATGGTACTCTAACCTTTTAATTTCCTCCACTTCTCCTCAAGCAAATTCTATTGCAATTGAAACTAACCTTATTCATCAATAATAATTTCATATTAAAAATATATAATAAACAGGATTTTTGATTCAAAATTAAAGTTTTCAGAATATTATAACTTACAGTTGTTATTTATGATTTATCTAATTAATCTAGAGTTAACTAACAACAAATATTTAATTTCTTACCTTAACCCCCCCCCTGTATAAATGGATTAGCTCTCGCCAGATTAACAAATATTAGATTTTGATTCATTAATTTATAACATAATTAATGTAGTATTTTAAATTTAAAATAAGGAATTCTTTATTGACAAGAGACAAATTAATATAGTACTTAATAATTAAAGTTTACATTCCTAAAAAATTTTCCATGTAGAACCACTTCTATATAGCTTAATAAAGCACTTTAAACGTTAGTGCAAAAACTGAAAAAGTAAGTAGTTTAAATAACAATAAAAGGAAAATGTTAAGATAGTTTCATGTAGGTTAAATATTTAATTTTGATGAAACTAATAAATTAACTTTAAATTGTCACATATACAAACTATTTAGATATAAACTTACAATTTAAAAAAGACAAGCATATGCAGCAGATCTTGAGGCAGTGTTAAGTTATTATCCAACATTGCAAAAGCTATATCAATAGATGCTTGGATGATGCGACTGACTTCCATGCATACCTATAATGAAAAATAGTAACAAATAATGTAAATAAAATTATATATTTCATGAGCATTAATTTTTAATAAAACTTTTGTATTGTTTACGCAATGGAACTGGATAATACTACCAACGTTCAAGTCATGACATTTTTTTTTAAAAATAAAAACAGTTTAGATGAAGATTTCAAAGTTTTACTAGAAACTCAAGGTTATAAAAATTAAATGTTCAAAACGATTCTTAGATATTGATCAAATAGCAGACTAATCCATTGAAAAAGAAATGCTACATATTTATACATTTGTATAAATATAACACATCTAGCATTTAATCAGAATCCACTTTAAACAGTAGGCCCTTGTCTAATAGGATCATAGAGCATTGTGGAGGTAGTGTTACTTGTGTCCGTAGCATATCTTCAAGATACACATGCCCTTTGAGTAGTGCTAAATGAGTAACAGTGGTGCAGCTTTTGCTTATGGCATAAAGATTAACTGTCTCTGTATTGTCAGCTGCATTAGAACAACAATTATACAATTACAAAAATGTTATGAAAAGTGGTTTAAATAAATTATAGTCAATTCAAATGAATAAAGAATAACACTGGCTGTGTATTTCTACCCCAGTGGATTTTCAGCAGTCTACATTGGTAAACTATAGAATGTTCTCTTGTAACTGTTAATAACTGTCATTAAAGAAAATATTGCAGATGAAAGCGGTACATTTTTAGATTGCTACAAAGCTTATAACAGCAAAAGAATTAAAGATGTCTGGCATGACCATTTCACTATCAAACAGTCTCTTTAAGCATCAAGAAACCAGATCTCCTACAAATGGTAAGAATTTACTGTGAAATCATATGAACTATGAGTGTACTGTGAAATCATATGATAAATAAGTTTACAAATACATTTGTATTTGATCCAGTTAACATGCTGTTGTTTGTATTTCAAAATCAGAAATATTTTATGAAATTTGTAATATTACCCTGCTGACATTATTTATACAATTTTTTAATTATTTCTACTTTTCTCATTCGTACCTATAATTATTGTTGTTTATTACTATTGTTTTTCCATTTCCTTTACATTAGTTTTAATATATATCAAGTGTTGTTGTTTTTAAATCATTTCATTTGCAATTAACTATGCTTTGATTTTTTACAGATGATAAAAAAATGTTGAGTTAAAAGATAAAGTATTTTATATTTAAATCATGCTTCCTTTGTTAATTTTTAATATAAGTCCTTTAGAATTGATGGTGATAAATCACAAAATCAATTATTTTATACACTCATGGGAAAAAAAAAAAAAAAAAAAAGAAACACCTTGATAACAACAGATCAAATATTAATATACTTCAGCACCTTCATAGGCTTATACCTCCATTGGATGATCCAAATTAACAATTCTTGATCAGTTAAAAATTATTTTGAGATCAATGTTTTTAATTCCTGTAGACATCTGCAAATGTTATAATTTTATACCTGCATCTACAGATGACAAAAAAAACATTTGCAACATACTTAATTTTAAATATTAACACAAAGTATAAAGTTAAGGACATCTTAATACTTCAATTTTACTGGAAATTGTAGATTATACATAAAATGTATAAAAATACTTCAAACCATGTTTCTATTTTATATTATTTACTTGCATTGCAAACTTTCATATAATCTTCATATATACTTTTAAATTGTAACACTTGAATGTTTTTAAAGGTTCTAAAACACTTAAAATCAAGCAACATTTCATATATAATATCCATAGAAAAGTGTAGTTGAGAGCAAATAGACTAAATATAAATAACAAAATACAATGTATATACCAAATCTTCAGCTTATGTAGAATAGAGGAACAATTTGAAACATTATTTAAAGAAAAAAAAAAAAATTATGAATTTTAACACAAATATTTCTGATATACATCACACATAGAATATTAAAAATACTTTAACTTTTTTTTTTTTTTGAGAAATCTAGATTTTGACAAAAAAAATTTAAAGAATTTATATATAATGTTTTATAATTTTTGTAAGAAAAAAGAATGACATTGATATTAAAATAAAATTACAATTTAGAAACAGTATACCTTTTTTGAAGGAGAACTTTTGCTTTTATTAGGAGATCCTTTTGTAGTAAATGAAATGATAATTTTCGCTTGCTTAATAACAATTTTACCTAAATCTTCCCATAATAAATCAATTTCTTTTTTAGTTAAATCTTTCAATGCTTTTTAAATGTGAAAACTTGCTTCTTAGATTTCTAAAAATAAAAACATACAATTTGTTAAAAACAAATGAAATAAAAGTAAAACAATTTGCAGTGCAATCAAAAGTCTCTTCCTACACTTACAGCCTCCAGTGAAATGAAATATAGATTTCAATTCTCAAGAAATTATATCTTGATTATAAAACATGCTTTTATTAGCAGTATTTTATATTATGATTTCTTTACATGAACAAGCTTTCTTTATTAGCTCCAAAGGTTTTGAATGCCTTTTAGCTTAATTTTCCCAATTGGACAGTTTTAAGTTGATCTCTCTCTACATTGAACATTTGTGATAATTTCTTGGTTTTTGTATAACAATAAAATTTGCTAAGTTATTTCATGGTTTAAGATATTCTATTTCACATAAAATTATTTTTTTAGAGATAACAATTTTATAGCATTTTCCACCACCAATGGACTTATACTCTATTAAATTTTTATAACATACATTGCCCAAGTGGCTTCTTCAATTATGGCTACTACTGCACTAAAAATATACGAAAAAATTATATATGTAAACAATTTTCCGTGAAAAATTTTATAATTTCTTTCATAAAATAAATGACTTTTTAATTAATATTAAATATTTCATGACTTCAGCACTTCTTTATATAGAAATACAGATTGCCACTAAAATATAAATCTTATATTATTTTGTTTATGAATTTATGCACAGATTTAGGATTAAAATAAAAAATTATGAAAATAAAGGTACACCAGATTTAACAGTCTTTATAATTCCCTGACATTTTTGGATTTAATTCTTTCATAGTAATTTAAGATAGGAAATTCATAAAATTGAAATAAAAAAAAATTATTATGAACCTAGAAGGACAACAACAATGTAAATAGATGCTGTTCTTTACTTTATGGAACAGTAATCAGATGATTTATTGCCTACTACTAGTTTTACCTCCAGAAGGCTTGAAAGTCAATTTCAGCAACAAACTATTTTTTATTTTTATTTTTATTTTTTGTAAGTAAATGTAATATTATGTGTCATAATTTTCATCTACAATTCTGTGTGCACATTTTTTAAAAATCAAACTGATCATGTCTTTATATATTTATGAATTAGTGGTGGGAAGGTCCGATTTATCAGGATTCCTGAACTGTAAGATGTTTTTATTTCTTATTTTGCATTTGTGTATTAATTGTATGAATAATATTAAATAACTAATGAATTCATAAAAAAATACCATATCTTTTTTAAATTTTTAATATAAGTTAAACAGAATATGAAAGCATTAAAATACAATTGAATACATCAAAAATTAAACAAGCTCACGATTTGGTTTTTAAAAGAGACAAAGCAGAATTATACTATAAATCAAGAATTAATTATAATAATTTCGAATTGTTAGATATAATAGAAAGAATTACTCACATTTTCTGATGCATATTCAACTAGCTTCGCAGTATCTTGTGCTTTAACTGCAGCAATTAAATCTTCTCCTTTAATCTTACTATTCATTTTTAGAGGCTAAACAGGATTCACATAAAAATTAGTCAATAAAAATGAAAATAAATATATCTAAATAACTATCTTATAAACTTATCAAGACAATTTATTACATCTTTTTTTTTAATGTAATATTGCATTATATTGAAATAATAATGACATATACCATGGAATGATAAATAAAATTTATGCAATAACTTAAAAAATTACAGAACAACAAAATATAGACACAACTCATAACCTGGCAACTGGCGGTAAAACCGATTTACGGAGTACCAACAGGGGGAAATTCCCCTTAAACCCTCCTCATCTTAATTCCTAAATATGTTTATAATTATAGTTGGCTGCTTAATTAATGTTAGTAAAAATACAAGATAAAGTTCCAAAAATTCAGTTAAAGTGGTACTCAAAAAAATTAAAAATACTAATAATAAATAAAAGTAAAATGTAAAATAAAATGCAAAATAAAAGAATTTAAAATTAAGTTTAAATTCGGTACAATTAGGGACCAGTTGTCGCTGCCATAACTATTGTAAAAAGTAAACAGAGCAGTACTCATAGTGATGTAAACAGATGAACAGAAAGAGTTATGCTGAACGGTGGAAGCCATGATGAAAGATCTGTAAAGCAAATAATTATCTCAAAAAAAAAAAAAAAAAAAAAAAGCCAAAAATCAGAACCGATTTTTTATTTATATTTTTTATTTTTATGATTTTATTCCATCCTTTTATTTCCTAACAAAAAAGGGGTAAAAAAGCATACAATAAAAACCTAACTATTCATTAGTAGTTATGATAGAATTATGGCGCACATTGTAGAAAAAAATATAAAAAAAGTGAATTGAGCTTAGTGTCAGATTCGAACCCTCAACCTTTCAGTCAGGACGAAAAATCTAAATGGGCCTAGTGTCAGATTTTTTTCGTCACTTTAACTCTGCACCCTTCGTCTTGTTTAATAATAAGTCGCAAACTTTTAAAAGCCAAACAACTCCTCAGATACACAGTGAGTTAACTGGTCTCAGTGGACGTTTAAATCCACTCCCGTTACCTGAACTCGGTGCCCTTGTTCAGAATAACAGCCATGATGCCTCTTAACTTTAGGAAAACATTCATAGGGAGCGTTGTATACTGCCCTTGGACATTTCTGTCAGCTTTTTCACCCTAGGGTGATAAGTCGGCAGACGATGGATTAACTTATTGCTAATATGGGGACATTTTTCCAAGAAAATTCTTAGAAATTTTGACAATATAATTTGGAATAGGTTCGACGTCTAGATCTCTATGAATGATCTTACAACGTACGAACCATGGCACATCAGCAATCATAGCCAGGTGTTATTCTGAAAAACCTGCAGTCTCTTGATATTTGTGAGGGAAGTGGAGGCCCAAATTGGGCTACCATAAACCAAAATAGGTCTAATGATAGACTTATAGAGCAGAAGCTTGTGACAACTTATAACCATATAAGTAACAAACACAAAAATTATTCGGGAAGTATACTTATTTAAGAACATTTCCCAAATAATTTTTGTGTAAATATATATACATAAAATCTTTTAATTTTGTTTCTATTTATAATTAAAAAATAATTTGAATGACAAGTTTAAACCTACTTATTAAATTTTGAAATGAATTAGATTAAAAAATTTTTCTTCTCTATTTTCTTATGCAAGTTGTGTTGGCAATAAAATTTAAATGCAGTTGAACTGACACCTTTGCATGCAAGATTTTTTCGAATACCTAAAGCTTCAATCTTTCTATGCTCCGAAATTGGTCAAAACATCTCATTTCTTTAAAATTCTGATGTTCAAAATGAAAACAAGGAAATGAGTTGAACTGAATGCTTTTACAATAAGAGAATGTATAATTCCCAGAAAATAAGTAGAAATATTTAAAAATTTCAATGTTTCTAATGGGAACAAAGCTTTAATTTATTTCAAATATGTTTTTTTTTTTCTTCCTGAAAAAAAATTTAAAGGAATATTTTTTATACCTAAATATATCCCCACATATTTATTCACAGAATTTAGATTTAATTTGCTTTTCTTTAACTATCTATTATAATTTTAAAAATATTTTTGGCATAGTTTGCTGTATTAATTAAAAAGGCCAACTTAGAATATTCAGTTGTTTACATATAATACTTATTTATACAATTAGAAAAACTTGGTGACTAGATTAAGCCAGTGCCATAGATGTTTGCAACGGTTCGGAATCCACTTTAAGTCGTAGGACTCGATCTCATATGATCGTAGAATGTCACAGAGCCCAACCAGACTTCTCACCCCATCATTCCCAAACTGTAAAGGGGTGACTCAGCTCTAGGCACAGTGATGTGGTGTAGTAGTAGTAGCAGTGGTGGTGGTGGTGATTGATCAAGCAGTTGATTTACAGCTTCATTAAAAATTTTAAAGTTATTTTATAATTATTTTATTTCTTCTAATTATTAATTTTCACTTAAAAAGAAGAAAAGGATTGCACTAATATAAAAATTTCTTATGCAGTTATAAAATTGCTTTTTTATCACAAAAAGCATCATTGAAGAAGCAATAAATCAAGATAGCCCAACAAAGGCGTTTCATGGAACGCCTCTGAACACTGTGAATCATTATTCAAAAATAAATGCAAATCCAAAATAACAGCTACAAAACTTCAAGAATTTAATATAATATGTTTACATTCAAAAACAATTCAAAGAATAATTTAAACAGCTTGTTATCTGACCAACTGGGAAATAACTTCATGAGTGTAAAGAATCAAAACCTTCTAATTTCAACAGCAAAAAAAAAAAAAAAAAAAAAAAAAAAAAAATTCAGGGTGTTATATTTTCTAAAGAAAGCAAATCAACAAATTCAGGGTGTTAGGTTCATATCATCTGGTGAAGTAGTTAAGTTCAAATTCATTAATGACCCCATTTACAACAAATTGAAAACTTTCAGCCCAAAATTTCATTTATAGAATAATTCTTAGTTCTTTGAGCATAACAACATTAATATTACCAATATCCAATTGTGGTTACTATACAAATATAAATAAACCATTAAAATATTACCATTTAAACTCAAACACCACATTTGAATTAAATACAACATATTTTATCAGAATTTGAAGTCACCAAATCCCTCGATCGTACCCTAAACTGCGATTTGGCCAAAAAGTGCTCTAAAGATTGTGAATATTCAATCAATTGCTAATAATTATGCGAATATTTTTGGAAAGCAGCATTAATTCTTTCTTCATTTAATTTTGTATTTAAAACGAATTTATTCAAAAATATTCTTACTTTCTACACTTTACATGATATATTTTACCATAATACAAAAAAAAAAAAAAACAATAATAAATTGTTCTTCCAAAGGAGTTTCCCAAAATACTCAACAAAATAAAAATACATCTTACAAATACTCACATTGCTATCAGCTCATCAACAGTTTAAGATCTATTAAGCAAAAGTATCAATGTTAAATATGATCTTCTTATTCATAAGCGCATAGTTAAAAGTAAAAAATAACATAAATAATAAGTTTTTAGTTCTTTTAATATTTTTAAAGTTTATATTCCAATTCGCGCGCTTTGCAACGTCAAAAACAAAAAAATAGAATGACCACTGCCAGATATTTAAACTAAAGGCAACCTCCAAAAAGTTCAACGTGCTTTGTGCTATTAATGATGATTTATCAAATGCAAAAAGTTTTCTATTTAAACTAAAATTTGACTTTAAATGAATCTTTAGAAATATTTTAAAAGGATGTATTTATTTGTGGATTTTAAAGAACGATAATTGAGATCTTTGAAACTTTATTACAATTATCGTTGACATTGTAAGGAAAAAATGAGAGCTACTACTTAAAAAGGAGACAAATATCAGATATAAATAACTTGAGAGATCTATCTTTGAATTTTATCCCATATTGTTTTATAAAATTTGAAGACAAATTACATTCGAAAATAATTTGTTTTAGTAACAGTATTCACTAATATTAAATATCTCGGCATAATTATAAGCAATAAACTTACGTTTCGAGCTCATATTCAAAAATCAAAGAAAATGTTGGAAAATTTTTTATCTCACTCTATCACTCATTAATAAATTTTCTAAATTAACTTTGTCAAACAAACTTCTTCTCTACAAACAAGTTCTTAGGCCTATCCTTACCTATGCTGCCCCCAATCTGGGGTCTAGCTGCACAATCTAACAAGAAATCTGTACAAATTATTCAAAACAAACTTCTTCGTATTATCACTGGTGCACCCTGGTTTGTCCGCAACTCTACAATTCATCAAGATTTAAAAATTGATTCTATTGACAACTATATTTACTAAACTTTCTATAAATTTCTTCAATACCATTGCTACTCACGAAAACCCTCTCATCATGGCACAAACTACTATTTAAGCAATTGAATGGAAAATACAAGTATCCTTTCTCTACTTCTAAATGGAATCGAAGCCACAAACCACCATAATTTCCTGCTCACTTATCACTTTTTAGATATTTTACTTCACCGCATATTTACTGATCATAAATTTCTTGTTACGCTTCCATCACCGATGATTTACATTTTCTTACTTTCTTTTTTTTTTCTCTCAAATCATACGATTACTATTATCTATTTATCATGACTATTCTTTCCTACTGCCTTCACATACCATTGAGTAGATGAACGCTTCGCGTTCAAGCACTCGACATCTTTATTCAACAATGATGAGTAACAGTATTCAAACAAGTACTCGAGGATTTCCAGCTCTCTGATTGGTCAATTTAAAGGATAATTTTGATAAAATTTTGTGAATGAATTCAAAATGTTTAATAGCACAAAGATATTTGAAACAGTGTATATAAAGAGCGAATGAGAGATGAGAGATGAATTTATGTTTAGAGAAATTGCTTTATGAGAGATGAATTTATGTTAACAAGGAGGACGAACATGCTGTCAATCAAGTCATTCCAACAATACTCTCCTTCCTACACCACAAGACAATCAGTGGTGCAGAAAAGGGGTGTGTGGTGTGAATGATTCGGGCTGGATACCAGCTCTAAGGGAAAAAGAAATTGCAGATTGATACGCCGTTTTGTTACATAAAATAGGGATTCTGCAGGGTTTCTAATTCTGTTCTGATTGAATCAAATATCTTTTACGCGCCAAATGGAGATCCCCATTAATGATTTCAACTCGTATCGTTACTCGTTTTTCCGGTAACTTTGTTTTTTATGACGACTTGCATGGCCTGTCTATTTTTATGATTGATATATCTGTTGGTGTTCTTGTGTTCTTGTGTTCTTCTTATGGTCATCTTGTATTTGTGCTACAAGCTTACTTTTTTTTTTTTTTTTATTAAACGTCCCTTTTTACAGTTTATTTTTAATATTTAGTATTATGTTTATTTTTAAATTTTATTGATGATTTTATCGTGGTCCAAAATATAAAATTGAATGATTGAAATTCTTAAAAAATTGCCATGTAAATTAATTCTAAAAATGTATTTAAAATATAGTGAAGTATTGTTTATACAAGTACGCAATTTCTGTGGCAATTCGAGTGTTTAAGGTTTTAATGGCGGAATTTTAAATTTAATTAGATTTTATAATTTTAAGATAATAATTCTGGAAAAAAATTAATTAGAGAATTTCAGTAATAGCCCCAAAATGTTTGAAACAGTGTATATAAAGAGAGAATTTCTACTAACAAAGAGAGATGAATTTCTATTAACAAGATTGATGAACCTGCTATCAATCTAGTCAGAATTAAAGAGGTTCATCCCCCTAAAATTTGTAATATTAGAATTTAAAAGGAATGAAATGAATGATAAAAAAGCTGGCAATTTCATTCCTTTTAAATTCTAATATTAAAGTTGCAGATTCAGAACTAGTAATTATGTTGAAGCTCAGTGAGTATTATTAGTGTCTATTATATCTTTTTCTAGGATACAAGGCGGACGGGGGGCGAGGGGGGAACCAAACAGAAACGACAAAAAAACAAAACAAGTAATATGAAAAAAAAAAAGTTTAAGTCAATTCCTACTTTTTTTTCACTCTATTGCAGAAAGTCCTTTATAAATAATTTTCATTCATTTTTTTAAGTTTATCTGCCGTCATCTATTGGTAGATATATGCAACTTAAATCTAAAAAAAACTAAAGTTAATCAATTAAATTTAATTACTGAATTAATATTTGAAAAAACTGCATTAACATCAAGTGCCATCCACTACAAGTTCAAAAAAAAAAAAAAAATATATTTGAACTTGATTGGATGAATAAAAAGTATTTTATTAGCTATTGAAAATTTGAACAAGATATATATAGGGAGAGTGTGAGCTAATAGATGGAATTGAAAAAGAACCGCCGAAACGGGAAAAGAGAGGAAGTGCGGGACTTTGCGAAAATTGCAAAGAATGTGTTGGGGGGGGGAGGAGAATCACCAATAAAATAAGTAGAACCAAAAATTGTATAATACGTTAAATAATTTACATGAGGTGTAATAATCTTTAATAGCATCAAATTAAAAACTATGTGATGCTATAATGCTTTAGTATTATTATGTAGGGGAGGGGGGGGCGTGATGTTTTTGTCTAGTCTTCTTTTCAAGTAAAAAAAGACCAGTCCTGTGACTCATTGTCTCATCCCTTCAGCGAATATATCATCACTCTGAGTTGTTTTGTGCAACTAGACGAAATTTTAATACGCACATCATGATAATATAGCCGGCGCGAAACGTTTTAGACAATGATATGTGTATGTATTTTCAGCTCCAGAACCGAACATAAAATAAATAAGTTTACTTAGAATCGTTTTACGAAGAAACGGACAATATCTGTCAGTATTGGGAATTATTGAGAATTTTACAACTAATCTTAAAACATTGAATCCTGTACAAATCTTTCTGGCTGGAAGTACACTCTTTTATAGCAATTCCATTATATATATGACACTTTTTTTTGGGACCTTAGAAAGTTTGTACATGTTTTTATCAGGTTCTATTCGCAGATGGTCGATTTTCCTGATAAATGATTTTCTGAAGTTAAGTTAAGTAAATTTCAGAAACAAGATGGAGTGCTCACTACAATGCTGTTAAGCCTGCATTTAAGGGCTTTATAAAGCTTGTCGACGTTATTGAGGAACATTGTGATACTTCGAAAATTATAGACATCAGAAGAGAATCTCAAATTCTGTTACCTGAAATGTGAGATTTTTCATTTTGTGGTTATGGCATAATGTCTTAAAAGAAGTCAATAACATTCAAAATTATTTGTAGATTCCTTTAATAAACTTCGATAAATTTGTTATCTAGATGAGAAATATAAAGGAGAAAAGAAACGACTTTGTTAAGGAAGTACTGCAATTTGAAAAAAAGAAAACATGTGAAGGGAGGGGCATTCCTGTAGTAAACAAATAATATAAAAAAATAATTTTTTATGTCAATTCCTACTTTTTTTCACTATATTGCCTTTATAAATAATTTTCATTCATTATTTTAAGTTTATCTGGCGTCATCTATTGGTAGATGTATGCAACTTAATTCTAAAAAAAAAAAACTAAAATTAATTAATTAAATTTAATTACTGAATTAATATCTGAAAAAAACTGTATTAACATCAAGTGTCATCCACTACAAGTCCAAAAAAAATGTATTTGAACTTGAGTGGATGAATAAAAAGTATTTTATGAAAGATTGAAAATTTGAACAAGATATATATAGGGAGAGTGTGATCTAATAGAAAGAATTGAATAAGAAGAATTGGCAGGAGGAAGAAAAATTTGCACGGAGAAATTGCTACAGGCGAGCCACTGACATTGAATCAAGAACTGAAAAGGTCAATGTTAGAGTGCATTGACAGGTTTCAAGAAGAAAACGATACACGTTGGAAAGGAATGGAATGTATATAAAATCGGTTTGCAGTCTTAGAGCTCAGCAATCTAATCGAAACCTCGGAAACTGAACTTTACAAGTTTGTAAAAGTTTGTTGAAAATTGCAATGAGGTGCAATTCTGCAGATGTTATCTTTACAGAAATTCCACGACTAAGAAGTTTTCTAAAAACCGCCAAAGTTCCAAATGAAAATTCTCTTGTTAGGATTTCCTCAAGGTCCTTTGATTTTGTGGCTGATATGAACTTTTTGGCTCTTCTTCCAATAGCACTTTAGCATTAAAAGTTTTCTTCCCTTTACAGATTTCTGCTACATCATGTGAGAAGTGTTTTTCGAAACAAACTCAAACTAATTAAGGATGATCTCAAATCTACTATGAACCAAGCACGTCTCTCTGTCTTTGACAATTGAAAATAGTGCAGCGCAAAGTATCGATTTTGATGATGCAATTTCAAAATTTGAGGAACAAAAAAATTAGAAAGATAAGATTCTAAATATCACGTTAAAGTACAGTATGTTGGATTGGATCCTAGGAAACAAAACTTCAATAAACTAACTGAGTTTTTCACTAAATTGTTTAAAAAATTATGCACTAAATCATCACTGTGAAATAAGATTCTTACATTGCCCATTAAAATAGTTTATTAATAAACAGGCAGCGTTTTACTTTTTTATTACATGAAATTGTTATTAAACAATCAACACCTTGTCCTCTTTACTTAATTCATTGAATAAAACAATTGCTTTTTCAATCAATTTCATTTTATATTTTGATCAACTTGCCAGTGATAAGTTTAAAGTCCGCATCGGGTGCCCAGCAGTGACGTAGCAGACGTCACTGATGCCGATACACTGAGATATTGTAAAAAATATTACGCAGGCTCTTGTGTTAGGTTAAATTGATTTAATTTTCTAAGTTTATTAATAATTCTGAAAAATGTCGGTATTTAGTATAAAAACAGTATAGAAAAAGATACTTCCCCTTCACTTTTTGCTGTTGCATTATTCTTTGCAAACGCGTAGTTACAGATTTATTTAACATTAAGACTTCTACGAGAAAAGACATTTAGTAACAAAATATACTATTGCTTTTGTAGGCGTCCCAAAAGTCAGGCGAATTATAAACTAGCGTTAGTTTAACATTATTTAGATAGTTATTTAAATAATAATAATAAGATTAAATACGAATTAACAAAGAACTTGTATTATGGTGTTATAAAACTGCGTAAATAATTTATTTTTTTATTTGCAATGATGGCAATAAATGATAAAGGTTAGCATTTTTATAACAAAATTACTTATATTGTTTTTTTCTAATGCAGCTGTTAAACACTTAGACCGTGACCGGAACTCAAACCCAATCCCTGCGGTGCCATGGATGTTTGTAGTGTTTCGAATCCAATTTGAACCGTAGGTCCCGGCCCAATAGGATTGTAGTGCGTTGCGGGGCATTGTTACTCCACGTCCGTAGTTTATCTTCAAGTTACACGAGCCCCCTGGGTAGTGCTAAGTGAGTAACGTCGGTGCAGCTCTTATGGCACGAAATAATCATGTTTGTCACTGATTAGAAACAAAAATAATATAAGTAATTTTGTTACAAAAATGCTAACCTTTAACATTCATTGCCATCATTGTGAACAAAATAAAACAAATTATTTTTGCAATTTTATAATATTATGAAACAAGTTCTTTGTTAATTTGAATTTAATTTCCTTATTATTTTTGAAATGAATATGTAAATTGCGTTAGAATAATGTTAATTCATAATTCGCCTGACTTTTGGACGCTTACAAAAAGCACAATTTTATTTACATGACCACTATTTTTTAAATTATATTGACACTAAAAATATTTGATTCTTGGTATTCTCCGCTTCTGGTGTTATTGTAACTGACATCATCAACGCTCGAAATTCGTCTGAAAGTATCTACATTTCCCGGTAAGCCGGTCGAAATATCTGTCACGCAAATGTCGTTTTCGAAACCGAAATTATTTCCTTCATCTGTAATCCGTGTCAGGAACCAACCTAATCCATTACTCAACACTGGTAAAACTGAAATACTTAACAACTCACTTTTTATTATGAATAAATTTTTTTCCCATTTTGTTTACTATTACTACTACCACTACTAATTTACTTTTTATTATGAACAAATTTTTCCCATTTTGTTTACTACTACTACTACACCACACCACATCACTGTGCCTAGAGCTGAGTTGCCCCTATACAGTTTGGGAATGATGTGGGTGAGAGAAGTCTGATTGGGCTCTGTGACGCTCTACGGTCATAATAGACCGGGACCTACGGCTTAAAGTGGATTCGAAACCCATTTTGTTTACTAGCAACGAAGGCATTTATAGCTTGTTTTAACCTAACAGTATCAATAATAAAACAGATAAACTGCAGGCATTTTTAAACTGTCTGGCCTTTTACAATGCACCCCACTGTTGAGTGATGGCTAAGCTAATTATTGGACTCCACACATGTTACTAGAATGCATGCGGCCTCTTGACAAAAATCACTGAACTAATTGACTTAGTAAATAAACATCACTGTATTTAGTGTTACTTCAAAAAATTAGTCTCACATTTTCCACTATATCATTCAGGCCGAACTATCTCATTAACAAAAAGAAAATTTACTTTCTTAAATAAACGGTCCTCAAGATCTACCATTATCCAAGCTCTTCTCTCCACCAACTAATCTTTCTCAGCATGGCTCCGCCCTCAGTTGCATCCACTATATTGCAGAAAGTCCTTTATAAAAAATTTTCATTCATTTTTTAAGTTTATCTGGCGCCATCTATTGGTAGATATTTGCAACTTAAATCGACAAAAAAAAAAAAACTAAAATTAATTAATTAAATTTAATTACTGAATAAATATTTGAAAAACTGTATTAACATCCAGTGTCATCCATTACAAGTTCAAAAAAAAATGTATTTGAACTTGAGTGGATGAATAAAAGTATTTTTATTAACAATTGAAAATTTGAACAAGATATATATAGGGAGAGTGTGAGCTAATAGAAGGAATTGAAAAAGTAACTTTTACAAAGAAAAGTACAATTTCATCGCACAACCTTCTTACAAAGTGCTCTAATTAATACGTCCAAATCTTACAAAATGGCAACTATGTATATGTGTATTTGTGATTAATATCCAAATTCACTGAAACGCATGAATCCGAGACGATTTCCATACTAATTCCAACTCGTTCGTTTCCTCGCATTTCCTCTTGCCTTGAGCGATTCTGTCACGGCATTCTGAGCTTACATTTTAATAGAATAATCTCCGTCATATTTATTAATTGTCTTTGTACTTGCCAATCGTTTCCTTGTCCAGCTAGATCGCTATATATTTCCTCAATATAGGTATATAGTTGTATCTCCGGAATAAAACACCCAGTTTCTCGGAAATATTTATTGTATTTTTTCTACATATATACCACACTGATTTTACCCTTTCAGTATCTGTTTTTTCTAAGCATTTGATTCTTAAAAAAAAATAATATTTTTCAAATAATCTAATAGCATTTTTTAATGAGTTTAATAGCTTATTTTTAATCCAAATTTTGAATAACATATCTGTAGCAGAATCAAAAATTATTACAGATTAATTTTGAAATATATCAAAATGATTCGCGAATTTTAATAATTTTCTTTATCATTTTGATACTTGTTAATTCTTTGCTTTCCATAATAAAAATAAATACGTCAGATATGGGTTTTATTTATCGAGAATTTGGGAGAAAAGGAAATCTTAAAAAAAAAAAGTTTTGTAGGAAAAAGTATCATTTTATCGATCACCCGCACAACTTTACAATGTGCTCTAATTAGTACGTCCAAATCGTAAAAATTAGCAAATAAATAGATAAAAATAAATTAAAAAACAGCACACAAACTATCAATAGAAATAAGGTGAAACTAATACAATAATTATTCTTTTTATTTATCATTACATTTTTCTTCTTATTTCTTTATAATTGGGTGAATAACTCTTTTTCTCCTCTGGTATCGCCAAAACAATTCGAAAGTCGCCAAAGTGCTGAAACATCGCCAAACGTACCAGTTTATAAGTTTTATTATCTGTGGAGCTTCAAAACATTGTGCGGCAACCTTAATCGTAAAACATTTTCAGGCAATTTCCATTGATTTATCCAGGGCATGCCGTAAGTGATGGGACGGTCCGTTAGGTGGCGTTGCTCTCAGGTGAAAACAATTCTTAGGCGTTACTATGGAAATGTTCTCGGCACTGTTTTATGTTATGAAACACGTTTGACTACTGAAAAATCACTTCTGTCATAGACAGAGACCTACTAGATATAAATTTGTAAATACATCTCTTGGTCTGATGGCAGTTTTCTACGGAAGGGTAAGTTCTTATACAGCAAAAATAAATATATATTTGCATGTTTTTTTCCGTGTGATTTTTTATTGAAACTTAGTTTTTTCCATTGAGAAATCATTGTGCAAAAGTTGTCAGTTGATCTGAATTTTATAAAATGCCTTTATGTGATAAAACATAAAATTAGGGGTTCTTTTTATGAATGATTTTAACATAACGTACTTTTTAAATAATAATAATAATAAACCAGAAAAAAATTGCCATTCTTGTAGTGGGTTGTCCTTAACCTACGCTGAATAACATGCATCAATTTAATGCGAAATTATTAATGGAAAATTGTTAATAAAATTAACAAATGAAAATAGTTTGCTAATAAAAGGAAAAGAATGAGAAATTTATTAAGATACTTATAAAAAAATAGATAATATTTATGAAGCATATTAGAACAAAATAACTAAACATATTAAGATTTTTATAAAATCCTTGAGCAAAAAAAAAAAAGTTTTATATTGTGCAGAAGTTGTCAATTGATCTGAAAGTTATGTAATATCTTTATGTGGCAAAACATAAAATGAGGGATTCCTTTTTATGAATGATTTTAACATAACGTGTTTTTTTTTTAATAATAATAATAATAATAAATTAAAAAAATTACCATTCTTGTAGTGGGTTGTCCTTAACCTACGCTGAATAATATGCATCAATTTAATGCGACATTATTAATGGAAAATTGTTAATAAAATTAACAAATGAAAATAGTTTGCTAATAAAAGGAAAAGAATGAGAAATTTATTAAGATACTTTTTAAAAAATAGATAATATTTATGAAGCATATTAGAACAAAATAACTAAACATATTAAGATTTATATAAAGTTTTTTGAGTGCAAAAAGTTTTATTTTGTGCAGAAGTTGTCAGTTGATTTGATTCTTATATAAAGTCTTTATGTCTCAAAACGTAAAATGAGGGGTTCCTTTTAATGAAATATTTTATTTAAATAATGTTTTTTTGTTTGTTTTTCTTAGTAATAATAAACCAGAAAAATTACTGTTCTTGTCCTTATCCTATGCTGAATAATATGTATCCATTTAATGCGAAATTATTAATGAAAATTTGTTAATAAAATTAACAAATGAAATAATTTTGCTGATAAAAAAAAAAGGAAGAAAAATTTATTAAAATACTTATAAAATAGAAAATATTTATTAAAGCAGATTAGAATAAAATAGCTAAACATATTAAGATTTATATATAGTTCTTGAAAGTCGATTTGAAATTAATACTTTTCCGTGACTTACGCTAACTCGATTTTAAATGAAGTAAAATAAAATGAAAAGATTTGATCTTTTCAATATTCATGAAAGTTTCGAATTAAATTACGTTATTTTAATGTATATTCACTTAATAATCGTTATCTTTATTTTTTAGATTGTTGCAGTTGACAAAGTAAATTTTACATTCCTTGAATTAAATGAAATTAAAATTTGCTGGTCCTTTTACAGAATTAAGTAATAAAAAGTACTGAAAAGTAATTTTTTTTGTTGAGTTAAAAAGTTACAGGGATTTGTGGAATACGAAATAAGAAATGAAATAGATTGAGAAGAAATTAAATAGTTAATACATACCGCATTTCATCGTATTAAATCTTTGATATGATTATTAAATAAATAAATGGACAAGGAAAAATTTAAAAAAATTGTCGTTTGAGTAAATTGTTTCGGTACGAACAATTCTATTCTATTCTATTGTTCTATTCGATTACAATTATATTATGCGCTTATATCAATCATACAAAAAGCTAGAAATTCTTTCAAAAATAATATGTATATATATATATACAAATCTTTTAACAAATATAACAATTCGTTAAAAATATTTTGGTATTCTACGACATATTTATTGGAAGGAATAATAAAAAAATATCATTTTATGATAAAATTTTATTTAATATAATGATATTTCATTCAGCAATTTTTGAATTTATTATGGTTATGCTGTTTTAAAATGAATACCAAAGTAATTCAAAAACTGTACTGAATTTTAATAATTGACAATAATTTGTCAAAGTGCAAAATAGTCAATGCATAGTCATCATTAGATAAGACATCAATCTATTCGGTTTCAAAATGAATACCAAAGTAATTTAAAAACAGCATTGATTCTTAATAATTGACAATAATTTATCAAAGTGCAAAATAGTCAATGCATAGTCATCATTAGATAAGACATCAATCTATTCGGTTTCAAAATGAATACCAAAGTATTTTAAAAACAGCATTGACTCTTAATAATTGGCAATAATTTATCAAAGTGCAAAAATAGTCAATGCATAGTCATCATTAGATAAGACATCAATCTATTCGGTTTCAAAATGAATACCAAAGTAATTTAAAAACAGCATTGATTCTTAATAATTGACAATAATTTATCAAAGTGTAAAATAGTCAATGCATAGTCATCATTAGATAAGACATCAATCTATTCGGTTTCAAAATGAATACCAAAGTAATTTAAAAACAGCATTGACTCTTAATAATTGACAATAATTTATCAAAGTAACAATTAAAGTGTTAACTGCAAAAAAAAAAAAAAAAAACCAATGCACAGTCATCATTATATAAGGCAACAAGCAATCGATTCGAACCGGTCTTTATTTCAATAAATAGTGCAAAATTAATTTCTAGCTGTTAATTATGAAAATTTATTCGGTTACAACAAGAACAACAAGTAAAAAATACCACATATTAGTATCTCTTGACAATAAGTTTTAAAACCTCTACACTGTCGCCAACGTTAAAATTTCTCACTGTTTAAACGTCAGACAAATGTTTGAACATTAGCGTTACTGTATGTATTATGTACTCTTTACCTGGATCCCTCTATAATGTTTGTATGTTTTTGGTATTTCTGCAGAATTTTTCAGTTTTAAGAAGTATTTAGTCGGGATTTTTGTTAATTTATTAGTGTTGCATTGAAAAAAATTAACAAATAATATAACTAATTATGGGTTAAAAATACCAAATGAATTTAGTATCATCATCAATAGCACGACAGTTTTTTAAGTGGGCCAAGGCTTTGTGGGCTTTCCTTTGAAGAGATTTCCGTGCATTCCTCTGTTTAAACAATGATCAGACAATTCTTAACTTCTTACCTTTAGTACAGCATAATCTTTTTACCTGGATCGCCTATCCATAATGTTTGGGTGTTTTTGGTATTTGTCCCGATGATTTTGCCAAAACAGTTTTACAGGGTTTAAATCATTTTGTAAATTTATTAGTCTGCAGTTTAATCTATTAATCTTAATAAATATTATAATATCTGGGTCTTTATAGCATTTATAAGTTGAAATGATTTCTGCATCATCTTCAAACGACACCCAAATGGGCCTCATCAGATCTTGTCAAACTCTAAGTTTCTTTGAACCAATTAATTAATTTCTAAGTAAATTAATATAATAATTCTAACTCTATTGACGAGATGTGTATACAATCAAATCAATTTTGTTCGTACTAAGAATATTATTTTGTTGTAATAAATGCATGTAAAGAAAAAAATTTTAAAAATAAAATTGTTTTACATTTGAGGCCAACCTAACTACATTATTTAAATTACAAGATAGATCCTTCTACTGGTAAAACGTAATTCTTCTTCATACAAGGGATGCTTATAACAGAAATAAAATGAAACAATAGTCAGTTAGAAGTTATTATGAAAAAATAACTATTTTATATTCTGATGTCAAATTTAAAAAAAAAGTATTGACTTTTCCCATTATAATACTTTGAAAGAATAGAATAATGTATAGTTCTACTTTTCATTTAGAGCATTAACTCAAAAACGAGTTTGGATAAAAGAGTTTTCACCAGAAAAAAAAAAAATCCTCATAACAATTTAAAACAATGTTTTAAGGTAGTGAATATTTTTATTCATTTGTAGGATACAGTCCATTACAGGTTTAATTCTGTACAATCAAGTTAGATTAGTATAAGAAAATGTAATCGGACAGCTAGATACAAAAAAGATTTATAAAAAACTTCCAATTAGTTTACATTTATCATAAAGAGATATTTGTTGCTGATAAATTATGAAATAGTTTTTTTACTTCCTCAAGCTACGATAAGACTACTTTTACTACTAGTTTTTGTTCCACTCAATTTACTATATCACGTGAATGTAAATTATAATTCTTTTTTTTTCTGATCTTTGTGTATTTTAATGCAACTTGGCAAATTTAAAAAAAAAAAAAAAAAACAATGCAAGAATTGAATAAATATGAAAATATAGAACGACATGTTTAATGCAATCCTTTTAAATAGTCTTGAATAGAAAACAATTGTGAAATACTTTTTAAAACATAATTCGTTTGCAATAACCATAAATAGAAAATCAGAACATTCTAGAGTACCAAAACGAATTATTTCGAGTTTATAAAATGAGTTATATATTTCTGGTTATAAACTTGGTAAGTTTTAAAATACAAGAACTTATTAAAAAATGAAAATATGAAGCTATATATTTAAATATAATCCGTTTAAATAATCTTAAATAGGAAACAATTGCGAATTGCCTTTTAAAAATAATTTGATTTGAATAACCATAAACAGTAAATCGGAACATTCTAAAGTACCAAAATCAACTACTTAGAATTTATAAAATGAGTTATATATTTCTGGTTATATGCTTGTTTTAAAATACAACGCAATAATTGAATATATATGGAAATATAAAGTGACGTATTTAAATACAATCCATTTAAATAGTTTTAAAAGGAAACAATTGTGAAGTACCTTTTAAAAAATAATTTGCTTTCAATAACCATAAATAGAAAATTGGAACATTCTAGAATACCAAAACTAATTATTATAAAAATAAAATGAGCTATATATTTCTGGTTATATACTTGATAAGTTTTTAAAATACAACCAAGAAATGAATAAATAAGAAAATATAAAACGAATTATTTAATTGTAATCCGTTTAAATAGTCTTAAATAGGAAACAATTGTGAAATACCTTTTTAAAAAATAATTTTGTTTCAATAACCACGAATAAAAAATCGGAACATTCTAGAGTACCAAAATAAATTAGTTCGAATTTATAAAATGAACCATATATTTCTGAAAATTATAGTTGAAAACCAACCCATATTTTCTGTTGAAATTGCTCTTTTAAATAATCGTTTTTACAAATAAAAAAATAATAATAGTAAGAGTTTTGATTCTGTGTCAGGAATATTATTAGTAGAAGTTCCTTTTTTAACTTGATTGCTTTTACGCCTTATTTAATCAACTAAGTACCATAAAAGTCCTGTACTACAAAATTATGATTAACGAAACACCAGCCTATTTCTAGACTAAGCTTTAATATTAGAAAAGTACTTTGCAGCATTATGGATGCATGCCAGGACCTTACGAAGCAAGCAAAACGACTACTAATTTACCCTAAAACCTCCGGTATCATTTTTATTGTAAACCATATCTATACGAATACTTGACATATAAGAATAATTGGCATATAATATTAATACTGATGTGTAAAAGAAGCAGAAGGGTGAAATCAACCATTTGGAAAGACATCTGAAGAGTTAAACGTTGTCCGAGATATCTCAAGTTACATTTTATCTCGTAGAAGAGCTTCATATAATTAAAAATATTTTGAAATAAATTCATTTAAATCACAGCTATGGTTCTCATAATAATAATTCTCATTGATTTAAACAGTATAAAATATAACATTATATATCACTTAAAACATTAATCTAGTACTTCAGAACATTATATAGACATATAGCTTTTGAATATTTCAAGATGAATTGTTTATGATCTACCTAAATGTTGAATTATTAAAAATCATAACTAAATTTATCTATCTATCTATATATATATATATATAAATATACCTTTAAGTGGATATACCTATATATATATACCTATCTCCGCTATGTTAAATTCATCAACTTTATGTAGCTTTACCTCAGAAATGGCGACAGATAGGGTTAAGAAATTTTTATAGTAGTTAGAATAACATGTTTTATATACTTTAACAAACCATCTTGTTTCTGAATAGAAATGAAAAAAATTATTATAAATTATTTATTGAAAATAATTTTTAAATTAGTATTTTTGGTAAAATATCAGTGCCTAAAATAAATAATTCTTAAGAAATCATCAAATCCCTTATGTTAAAATATGTGATATGTGATGGCCAATTGACCATCAAGCCGCGAACATCAAAGATAAAGTATGCTGAAGAATAATCTTTAGAGATCTTGACTTTTCTATACAACGGAAGATTTCAAGTATTAAAAAATCATTATAAAACTATTTACCATAAATTACTTAAGAAGATACAGATAAGAATAACTCGTTTTAATGCAAATGATCGTTGTGCTCTGTTCGACTCTAAGGTAACAATTTTTCACAGACATAAAGATCTATTTAGCCCTATTTGTGATGTTGAATCCGGAAGTAATAATTTTTCTGTCAAATAAGTGAGTTGATAGATACGTTTCCAAGGAAACTCATGTCCGCCGACCGGTAGAATCGAACCAGGATAGCATTTGATTCAGATCATGACGAAAATTAGAAAAAAAAAAATAGTTACCAAATCATCAAAAAGCTATTAGTGTCAATTACAATCGAGATCTATCAACTTAAAAGTAGGTATTGAATACATGTCACCCGATAATATTAGATGAAAAGTGAATAAACACACATATACTTTCAGAAAAGTAGTTTTAAATCGTAAAGCGGACTTTGACATAAGATAAATCCATAGTTATTTCTTTTTTATCTGTCTTTTTTTTTTTTGCGGATGGGGAAAAGTGGGAATGCATTATTCAAGATTTTCAGAGAAATCCAAATGTTTTTCTATTGAAAAATTAAGTATTTCCATATGTTTGAAAAGTGTAGTGGCAATAAAAAGTGATACTTAAAGAGTTTTTTTTATATTTGCTTTAACCTATTAATATTATAGAATTCAATTTAAAATACGTAATATTTTTCGTATAAAATAGTGTTTTGTCTGAATTTGAATTTAAAATTACAGTTAGTACAGTACTTAATAAATAAATTTATATAGATGAAGCAATAATAAAATCATGCTATCAAATAATAAAATAACAATTAAATTTTCAATCCTTAAATTTCTTAACGCAAATTCCAATCGCGAAGCAGAGTTAGCTATTATTAGCTAATGAGACATAAATATCACAAAGAATCAGCAACTGTTATGGAAAAGCAAATATTCCTAGTACAACAGCGGCCTCATGGCCAATTGGTTAGTGCTCTGGCCTTAGGTACTACACAAGCTTCAGATTCGAATCCTGGCGATCGCATGGATGTTTGTGAGTGGTTCGGAATCCACGTTAAGCTGTAGATTCCGATCTAATTAACTAAAGTGTGCACAAAATGACCGTAGAGCGACAGACCAAACCTAGTACAACAGCATAATCCTTTAGAGCATCAAATATTTCAGAGATATTTCAATGAATAACATAACTCTTAAGTTTAGGCAATTAATTTATATGTTTATTTTCTAAAATTATCTCAATTTTATAAATATTAAAATAAATATAGATTTAGTAGATACTTGATAAGATTTTGGCTACAAAGCATATATATTAATGCATAATAATTTGGAACTCATTAAATATATTAAAAATATAAAGAAAATGTAATTTGTAGATTATATTCAGGTAAAATTCATATAAAAGGTTCATCAGAACGTTCTTCGTTCGTTTAAGGTTCATATTCCTCTTTGAATTCTGGGGCTCCACTTATGAACAGAACGAACAGTTCACAATGGGGATGAAAGGAAGAAATGATTTTTAAGAGAATTTTTAGGTGTATATGGCTCACATTTGATTTCTATTACTATTACTACTACACCACACCGCATCACTGTTCCTAGAGCTGATATGCCCCTTATACAGTTTGATAATCATGCGAGTGAAATTGAATGGATACACGATAGAGAAGGGAAAATTTCGCAAAATTCACTTTTGGCGGTAAAGAAGCAGAACAATGAGGACAATTTTACAAAAATAGTAGGAAATATCAAACAATAAAATTAAAGAAAAGGAAAAATATGAAATGCGAGAATATATATAAAATAAAAAAATACAGTAAATTACTGGAAAAAAATTTGAAAACAATGCAATACAATAAACACAACATTGGCCACATTTGATTTCAGATCATTTTGAAAAATTCTCTTCATGTAGCTATTGCTACTACTACTACACCCCAACACATCATTGTGCCTAGAGATGAGTTGCTCCTTTACAGATTGGGAATGATGTGTGTAAAAAGTCTGATTGGGCCTGTGACGTTTTACGATCATATGAGACTGGGACCTACAGCTTAAAGTGGATTCCGAGCCACTGCAAACATCCATGGCACCGCCGGGACTCGAATCCGAAATACCGAGAGCCAGAGCGCTAGCCACTCGGCCATCAGGCCATCTCCAGGTAGCTTGAATATTATTGAAAGATCCTTGCACACTCTGTTACAATCACAACCAAGCTTCCTCTTTTCTGGAAGCAGTGACTGCAACGAACGCCGTTGGCGGATTTGAACCTGAGTCCTATTGTACACCACCTGCGCAATGAATCAGGCATGTTAAATATTAAAGTAGGAGAATAAAGAAAAGAAGTTTTCTCCTAATATGCTAAAAACTGTATTTGTTTGAGTAATATTCTTGAATGGGAAATGTTTGAGTAATATTTTTGAATGGGAAATGTTTGAATAATATTCTTGAATGGGAACTTACGTTTTGCAACTTTTATATTTTCAACGCATTCGTGTTTCCCAGTACTTTGCTTTGGATTCATAGTTGAGAAATAAAGTGATGTAAATCAATTTAGCTATAACACGGCATGAAAATAAATCACGCAATTCTTAAAAGCAGAAAAGAGAAAAGAAACAATCGTAATTTCCTGGAATTGTACTTTCATGATACTGATTCCGCAAGTTAGAATTGTGCTATTGTCTCACGCGTTGCTTTTAAATAAACAATAATACAGGAAATGTGACTTAACATGTTAAAAGATATTTTCGTAATGTTCTATGTTTAATTTTATCAATAAGCAAATCAAATTCTATGTTTCTATAATTCTATATTTAATTTTATCAATACTAATCAAAGATCTTTATAATAAAGTATACCTATTTTAAAGCCGATATAGAAATACCGTTTTCTTAACATTTGTAAAGATTATTGAATTAATATGGAAAAATATTGAATATATATTTCCAAGACAGATATTATGGAATCCGCGAGAACAGGAGGTGGACTGAGAAGTTCTCCATTGGAAATTCCTTATTCTTTATGCGAATCTATGTAGTCTGCTTTTAGGATTGCATCAAGAAAACGTTCATTTAATAATAACACTTGAATGTATCTTCAGGGTTAGTTTTGAAAATTTGTTTTTTGCCATATATATATATATATATATATATATATATATATTATAGATAGATAGGATTAGATAGTGAACAACGACAACAACAACAAAAAATGTTTAAATTTTATGATATTTTTTGACGAGCGTGCAGATAGAGCGAGAAATAATCTTGTAGAATTTTTTTTTTTTAAATACAGAAATTTTTGATCATCACTAGCTGAAGTGATTAAAAATGGAAAACACAATTCGATATACGGTATGTCAAACACTGTCTGTGCTTATTTCCACCTTATTTTCTTCGTTTAACTCTTTAAATATTTGCCCGACTCTGGGCTCAGTGGTAACGTGCGCCTTTTTGACATTAGGGCTGAAGTTCAACGCGTTGGCGGCATTGTTGTAGACGCTGCTTAAAAGACGACGAGGAGAGGAGACTCGATGTGTCTCTCATGTTCAGTATCTTGCCTAGTTAATCAGATTACCAGGTAGGAGTTTTCAGGGTTTTCTCTAAAATTTTCCTTTAAAATCTTCCCAGAAGGTACTGTCCTCCTTTTTTCAGTGATTCGAAGCCAAGTCAGATTTCTACCTACGGGTGCTTCATCACACCAGAAGCTGGCCCCCTTTCCTCCATCTATGAGTAGATTACTCATGGGATATCCGTTCCGCACTGCAGGACACTGAGGATTAAGCACAACAACAACAACACTTTACATATATCACTACAATAATTTGATGTTTGTGATAAATATCTATGTAATCTCAATAAAAAACCCTTCAAATTTAACGAACTTATAGACAGTTGCAAAATGAGTTCCTTACCGCTAATTGCATAATTAATACGCTTTTATTAATTTCGCCTGTATGTTTGTGTTTGTTTATAACTGACTCTTTGGGCTCGATTCTGCCCTACTTTAAGCGATCAGATTTAATTCAAACGTTGTAGATTTATCAAGGACCGACGACAATAAAATATTTTGATAAGTTATCTCATCATGATTAGGATCGTCAGGATTAGTGATTTTATTTTAACTAATGAAGAGCAATTTAACCATGTAGAATGAAAGTACCTAAGATATTCTAACCTACGTGGGACAGTGGCATAATGGATAACGCGCCTGACTACGGATCAGGAGATTCCCTGTTCGAATCCTGGCTGGCTCGACATATTCGCATTTAGCCTTTGTTTTACTCACAATTAAATTATTGTAAGAGATATAGTTCCAGGCCTCCGTACCGGGACCTCATTTAAATATTATAGTTTAAAAACTTTAAAAACATGCTTTTAGAGTTAATCAAACTAAAAAGTAAGAAATAAATTATAGTTTAAAAACGTACTTTTAGAGTTAATCAAACTGAAAAGTAAGAAATAAATTATAGTTTAAAAACGTGCTTTTAGAGTTAATCAAACTAAAAAGTAAAAAATAATTGTTAACATAAGAATAAAACTACTGACGAGAAAATGAATGTCACTGTTCTAAAAGCTTGTTGTGCTCGATATCAATCGTTATTTTCTCTAAGTAACAAATTTTAAGCAAAAATTTGTTTATTTTTTTTTTTTTTATTACTGGATGAAAATTGCGTTGAGAATTTATTATTTTCATATTCCCGCAATAAAACTGAAAAGAAGTAATCTGAAAGAATGCGCTTATCTTTCAGGGTACTATATCCCATGCTGAGAATTTCAACGCTGAAAGAGCTGCTGCGAAGCTTCGAAAAGCCATGAAAGGTATAGGTGAGTGTGAGTACATCAGATTTTTTTTTAAAATTTTTTTATTTTGGACAGGGCATTTTGTGCGTATTTTTTTAAATTATTAATATTAACTATATAATTCTAGATAAAAATGGAAGATGCAGCTTGACTTTTTTGTTTTCGTTGAATTTTTTATGACATTAATAGGATGTCTTGTTATATAAGTAAAATAAATCGATTATTTGCTTAAAATATTTATTAATTACGACAATGTTTAGTCAATAATTTTTTATAAATAAAAAAAAAACATTTTTTTAAAGAAATTAATAAAAAGGTTTCTAATAAATGTAACATTGACAGTTACATTATTCACTTACTAATAAATTTAACATTGACAGTTACATTATTCACTTACTAATAAATTTAACATTGACAGTTACATTATTCACTTACTATAAATTTAGCAATGGCAGTTACATTATTCACTTATTAATAAATTTAGCAATGACAGTTACATTATTTATATTTAAATGAAAAATTTCAATATTATAATTTTAGCAAAAAGTTTAATCATATAATGGAACTTTGTTTCTGCCGATGGTAATTTCCAAACTTCAGTCTATTAGCACTTCATTTTATATAAAGTTTTGAGTACGTACCACTTGAATCTCGACTAAAATTATTGTTATTATTACAAAGAATTCTTATAAAATTTAATATATCAGGATAATTATTTATAGAACCAATTTAAAAATAGCGAAACAATATTCATCCTTTCAATTAAAAGAAAAATTAGGAATGATTAGCGAATATCTCTAACTCTCCAGAAATGCGAGTTATATTTGTTGTCAGTTCAATCTCAGTTATTCAGTTTAATAGATCTTAATTGATAAGTCATCCATCATCACCGATTAACTTAATGTTCCCTATGCTAATGTAGTAGTGCAACAGCTTTTAATGCATATGGCAAAATTGCTTTTTGTAGGTAACTCTACCCAGAAAAGAACAGCTGGGCAATTATCATCTCTATGCATCATCATATATTCTGTTAGTGAAATAAGATGTGTTAATAGGGATGGACTTTTTGTTCCAGGTACTGACGAGCGAGCCATTATTGATGCGCTGGTCACTCACACCAACTCCCAACGCCAGGAGATCAAAAAGGAAATATAAAAGCCTCTATGGAAGAGTAAGTGTTCATTATTATAAAATAATATCACATATTTGGTTTTTCATTTTAAATGCATATCGAAAATTCTCTAATTAGAATATATATATATTCTAATTTTGAATCTAGGAATTGGTTGCTAAGTAAGATAATTAGAAGTGACTGTTCGTTGCATATTTTACGTGAATTATTATGGGCTTTTAAGAAATGTTTATTCTTTATTGGCTGAAAATAAAATTTTGCTTGTAAAAATTATAATGATTTTCATTTTTATATGTTTATATATATAATCATAATATTTATATTTAAGATTATATACATATTGTATGAAGAAGAAACTTGAAATAGAAATGCATAACTTTACTGATTTATATTTATAAAATTATTAATATTTAAAAATGGTGAAATTTTATGCCACCAAAAAGGTGCTGACAAAAAGTAATTGAGTTGTGTTAGATTGGGCCCAAATCGAATCGCCAAATCGCCCCAATACAAATCGAAATTCATTTATAATATAAAAATGCCATATATTTGTTGGTTAAAATATATGACAAGAACCAAATGCTCGATCTGTTTTCGAATGCTTTGTTACATAACTTAACAGCAATGAATAATGGATTATCACAGTTTTTCATACACATTAATGCTGATGATAACGTGATGTTGATTTTGTTAGCAAAGATAATGATCGTCATCATCAAATTTTTATCACTTCATATTCTTTGTATACAAATTCGTGCGCACCTTTTTTGTTTATTGTCCTTATTTGGAAATCTCCTTCTAAATCTAACATAAGAAAAAAAAAATTTATCACTTAGTTAAAATTTAAACCTTAATTTGTAAACAGTATATTCAATTATAAAAATCTTGGAAAATTTGAGTAAAATTTTTAAAAAGCTTAATATTTTACGATAATTGGTTTGTTTTCCATGCAAAATTTCCTATTTGGGAATTAGAAACTTTTTTTTTCATCTCACCACTATGCAATTTTAAATTTCGAATTACACAAACGTTTATATCCTGCCTGCATTTACAAAGCCAAACAAACATGGTCTAAAATTGTTTTTATGATTTCTTCTCACGCGAAGTTTAGCACGAAGATAAGTTATTTATTATTTCTAGATGTGGAAACGTTGGAAACCTAGTTAATACTTAAACTTGATCAATTCATAATTCAGATATTTGTTAGTGAATTTCGGAATGAATTCCGCCTATTGTTGTTATGAAATAATTATGAATTCATACATGTATTAATTTTTTTAAATAATCTTTTGTATCGTCAAAAATATAATTTTGATTGTTTTACAACATTTTGATTCAAAAAAAAAAAGAATAGATTGAATCGAAGGTTTTTAATTTCTTAATTTAGAAAAGGAATACTTAAGAGATTTAATTCTTAATAATTAGAATTAATTGATCTTTAGGATTTTAAATCCTTACTTTTTTTTTTACATTACTACATGGCAACCGTTTTTCCCGTTATGGAAAAAACGGTTGCCATGGTAGCAATGTGTTGTGTGTTTACTTTTCTAAGCTGTTTACTTTACTCTTTACGTGTAGAAAATATAGGTCGAGATGTAGAAGTCAGGTCGAAATACTTAGTTAAATTTAAATTATTTATTATTCGCGATATATGTTACGCAAAAAAAAAAAAAGTTTCTATAAAATAAAAATTTCAGATATTTGCTAGTTAATATCAAAGTGAACTTCGCTACGGTTGTTGTTGATTTCTTATTTTGAAAAATATTTACTATACAATGATGATCAATCAATAAATAAACAAATAAATAACTTCAATTAAAATAAAAAAATACTCTTGCATCTTTAAATCTATTCATCATTTGATCAATACAGTGGCAGAAAGTACAGGGTGATTATAATTAAAGTCCCACTTCAAAATGTTGTAAAAAGAGAACCACTCGTCACAATGAGTTCAAATTTGAACTGAAGATACTTGAAGAAAGGGAAACGATACGGCATCAAAAAAGTTCCAAAGTGTATTAATAGATTACGCTGTAAGCAGCATGAAAAAAAAGTGAATTCGGCTGCCAGTGATATTTTGAATCGAAATTACAACGTATTTGGCATGAGTTGCATTAAACGACCTGTAGTGTTCAATGTAGCGATTGTTTTGGTTTTTTGATGGAAGAAATGATTTCCAAGTCATTCAACATGTGTGACACTGCTAGCGGAAAGCCCATCCACCACAGCAAGGCCGTACCAAATTGGATGGGAAAAATCGGTGGAACTGTTTTGGAACATTTGTTGATGCCATACCGTTTCCCCTTCTTCAAATATCTTCAGTTCAAATTTGAACTCATTGTGAAGAGTGGTTCTTTTTTACAACATTTTGAAAGTGGAACTTTAATTATAATCATCCTGTATATTATTTTTTTCGTATTATAAGTGAGTAAAATCTGGATTTATTACCGTATATTGCAAAGAAAAATAATTATTTTCAAGATTATCGACATTTTCTTTAAAAGGTATTTCTCACTAATTTAATTATTCAAAAAAAGACATTTTAATTTCTGGTTTAATAGATTGTTCTAAATAAATATTTGCAATCAATTCGTTTAATTTTTGATGACTTCTGCAATACGATAAATTTTCAATGATTGAACATTTTTTCTTCTTTATTGATGATTTTTAAAGAAGGAATGAATATTTGAACTAATGATATGAATTATGAATTATATGATTATTAATAATAGCTGACAACAAACATTACCATTTGATTGTTTTCCAGGATTTAGTAGAAGACATTCAGTCTGAACTGGGAGGCAACTTTGAAGACCTTTGTGTGGCTCTTCTCACTCCTCAGATAGTGTTCTTGGCCGATTGTCTCTATGAAGCTGTTCAAGTACGTGTATTGCTTTCTAATAGATGCTTATAGTAGATTTTAATTGATGAATATATTGCCAAACAACGGGTGTGATTGTCTTTTTTTTCAGGGTCTCGGAACGGATGAGAATTGCATCATCGAAATCCTGTGTACGCATCAGAACAGAGTAGGTGCAATTTCGTTCATCTGTATTGTAAATGAAATATTTTTAATTAAATTTAGTCAATTAAATCTCGTTTTAGCCTAAAAGATACAAAAAAATATACTAATACAAATGTATCTAGGAAAATAAAACCATTATAACACAATGTTATAATATTTTCTTAAAATTACATTAAATGATATACGATTATTGCAATTAAATCTTTTACCTTTCTATTACTATATTAGCAACTTTTTTGCTGTCCTAAGAAGTATTCTCGTAACATAAAACAAGGGTGAAATCAAAGTGACCATCTTACATCAACTAATTCCAGACTCTTTTTAATGGCGTAAATAAAGGCATTTCTAAGAGGGTTCACAGAAAGTTAATAAACATTCGATATAAATTACTAAAATTAATACTGTAACCGTGTTTCCTCCCTATACATTGCAAGGATGCCTTCTGTAGCTTCAGGAGAAATGGTCAATCAGCCTCGAGACACTCACCCTAGAGGAAATACAGCTCAACTATCCGTTGAGTAACGTTTAGTTTATAGTCTCTCATCCCTAGAGAAAATATATTTAGCGTATACCGGCGCATTAGTTAGCCTACAGATTATTATCTGGAGAGAAAATATATTTCGCGCACCCTGCGCATAACCTAATTTCAGGTTTTCTGCTTAAAAATGAAGTCCCTTCCACGGATCTATAATTATCTGCCTTTAAATACATATGTCTCTAAATGAATGTGTGTAGTATTTGTGCGTGTGTAAATAAAGCTGCCAGTTTTCCAACTTGTGCCTCAAATATCTCAATCCAACCACACCCAGTTAAGATTTGGCTTCCCAACCTGCACACTACAATATACAATTGACTTTGAATGCTATGATAAATTCAAACATATTTGATTATCGAAGTACACAAGCAATACTTTATTAAATTAACAAGTACAAACAACTAGTACTTTCTAATATTTTTACATGCTAACAGAAGAATTAATTTTTGTTTAAATTCTTTTTGTTACCATTCTTCTGTTTATCATTTGACAGAAATATTAACTGTTAATATTTCTGTTTATATTAGTTTTATTTAACTAAACTATAGTTAAATAATAAAGATTTTTTACAATACTTTACGTATACTTCGATTTAACTTTCTCAAATCTTTCTTTACTTCTATCAAATCAATCCGTTATAATACTATAGTACAGAATAATAGCCCACCTCACAAATATAAAGATCTACTTAGCAAGATTGTCTTGTTAAAATTTATTTTGTAAAAATATTTATTATTATTTAGATGCACAGAAAATGACATACAAAGTACTCTGTTTAAAAGTTAATTTAGTTTAATTCCTTTTAGGTTTTGTTTATAGGATTTTTGTCAAATTTTTAAATTATAATCTTTTCAAAATAATTCATAGGCATGTTTTTTTATTATAGGAAATAGAAGAAATTAAAGCCTGTTTTCGACAAAGTAAGTAAAAATAATTCTAAGAATTGACAATTTAGTTTTAAGGAAAACAAACTAAACTAAGACCAAGAAATAAACTTTATTTCTTAGAAAATGGATAAAAAAAGAATTTAATAAATCTATAAAAATAATTATCGTCCTTCAAAGTAAAATTAATTGAATGTTACTCCCGATTTAAAAATCCATTGCATAGAAGATTATAAATGCAAGATGACAATTAAAAAATGATACTATTTAAGAAATATCTGTAGCTTAATCTCACAGCTAGAATGTCACAAAAAAAATGAGGGGGGATTAATAAAGACACAGAAAAGAGATTTCATAGAAAATTTTAAAAGTTACCGAATATGTAGTTAGAATGATGAAGTCACTGTAAAGTCTTGGCCTATACTAGGCCTATAACGGCTTCAAGAAGAGGGCCATTTTCAGGTTCATGGAAACACTTTAATTTTTATTTGCAGTTTATTATTTAAAAAAATCAAAATTAAAGATTTAAATTTGATTCACAGGTGCAGTTCACTCCAAGGACGGAGATTTTCAGATTTCTCGAATCTATGACGAATTTTAAACACGTCGTCTGCGGCAGACCTTAATTATCCCACGGCGTGATAATGAAATCCCAACGGGCTCACTTTGGAAACAGGCAAGGGTCAGATTCCCTCACTTCTCAATGGAGCAGAAATTTTCTCAGCCTATGGTCTATAACCAATCACGATGCAATAACTCATGGTGTTAGTCCATATCCAATCTGTAATTTTCGACCTGTGAAGGTCACACAGACAATCGTTAATTACATGTGGTCTCATTATCCAAGACGTTGAATAGCTGCTATCAGATTTGAGTGACAGGTTGTCCTCATTAGTACAAAATAGTAATTGTCATTCAGGCCCAAATTTCGTTATTTATATAATCATTAGCATATTAGTAACATTTTATTCAATTATTGTATTTATTGTTAATTTAATTTTACATAAGATAAAGACAAACACACTTCATTCGTCTGGTGTAGACAGAAAGGTATTCTTTAAATAAAAGTCGTTGATAATAGGAGTATTCTCCAGTATTTTTAAATGCAATTATTAACAGGATAATACTACATTTATAGTCAGTTGAAATGATATTATTAATAGGCTTATCTTTGAATATTTCGTGCAGAATACAACAAAGACTTGGAGGAGAGCTTGATAAGTGACAGCAGCGGCAACTTCCGATATCTTCTCAGGTCTCTGGTCTCGGCCGAAAGGGACGAAACGATTGAAATCGACTTTGAGCGAGCGGAGAGGGACGCACAGAGACTTTTCGACGTGAGTTTCGTTCATTAAAATTCTTGTTTATGCATTGAAGACAAAATTAATATTAATCTTTTATTTTCGACTAATTTTTAAAGTGTGAACTGTTAGTCCATGAAACTCACTCATGGCTGCCATTATTGATCTTACGATTGGCGTAAAGTAGAATATGTAATGTAACGTCTCGACTTTATTAGTCCTATAGTATAACGACTTCAAGAAGAGGACCACTTTCAGATTCATAGGAACATTTTCATTTACAAGCACTATAAATACATATATTCAATAATTATATATATATATATATACATATAATGAACTCTGGATTATTATACAAAGAAATAAAGATTACAAATAATCCTCCAATACGAAATGTAAATACATTTCAATTCAATATGAATATGTTTGTGTCTATCTTATTCATATTGGTTCATTAACCCATTAAACAACAACTATGAGTCAACATTGTACCCCACAATTGTGAAGAGGTGTAATGTCTTTCACAAGAATTGACATGTATTAACATTTCGTATTGGAAAACATTCAGAAAATTTTACTCAGTCAGCACTATTGTTTATACGAGACACTCTCTCTAAGACTATAATTTTGAAATTAAAAATGTGTTCTAATTTTTGGCTCCTCATTCGTGTAGTGCAATGAACATGTGCGTGTGACGAATAAATAAGCGTTGAATGCGCCACCTTACGATACGTGTACGTATGATGAAGGAGCAAGGGGCCAAAATTAAAATGATATTGATTATATACTAATTGTTGATCTGTCAGAAGCAATAATTGTTAAAGTTTCGAGTTGCCTTTTTTATAGAACCCTATCATATTAGTTAATACCACATTCATTAGGATCATATTAAATTATATGTACTAAATATTACCTGCAGCATACAACCTAGGACAGGCTGAGCGTAACAAGGCAAGTTTGGTTGAAGATACAAAATATGTGTTTTCATCTATCGGAGCTGACGGAGTCATTTGCATGATTTTCTTACCTTTGCCAAGAACATTTCAAACAGCGCCAAGGAACGCCAAGGCTGCTACAAAAGAAAAAAATACTATACTTAATATACTATACAATATAAAAACAATTCTGCTATAAAATTACTATCCCCATCATGCAAAGCATAAATTTTTTTTTTTTTTTTATTTTCTTACGGTAAATTTTTTCAGGAAAGTCTTGCAATATACTCCTAAATTGTGTTATAATTATTTCTTAGTGTTTTTTTTTTCTTTTCTGTAATGTATTCGACAACAAACTTCTTTGAAACTCAGAAGTCTTCCTTTAGGGTGGCGTTGGAAAACTAGGAGTGGATGGCGAACTTTTCACGAAAATCCTGTGTTCTCGCAGCATGTCTCAGCTGCAGGCGACGTTCGAGGCTTACGAAAGAATCGGAGGACATTCATTGGCTGCTGCTATTCGATCTGAGTTCTCAGGAGATGTTGAAGCCACTCTTCTTGCCATAGGTAGGAATAATAATTTCTTCGGTTTTTATTTCATTCTAATATATATTCGTCTGCTTACTAATAGAAATGGACATTAATAAAATAAATAATTGGTATGTTATATTTTTCTTAAATACAAATTGTTGCTGATTTAACATGAGAATAAAATTCTAGACATTCTATAGGAGAATTAGTACCAGACAGACATAATATTTATTCAATAATTATACGAAATTTCATATAATTCAAATTATTGTCTTTAAAAAGTTAAAAGTTTCAGCAATTCCATCCAACGACTTTCAGTTGAAGGATTCCTAGAGATTCATTTAGTTACTTTTTGCAGTTTAATGTAGTTAAAACTGAGTGAATACTCAATAAATACTTTTGCATTTTCTTTATAACTTTTCTTCTTCTTCATTGGCGCCACAGCTCCATGGTGGGCCAATGCTGTCTGCCTACTGGCAGATTCCGACACAAGATATGTTTTTCTTTCTACGGGGTGAGATATCACCCCTATGGCCAATTGTCATATTAGACCGGGACTTACGGTTTAAAGCGGACTCCGAACCACTACAGGCAATCATAGTACCGCCGGCACTCGATCCCAAAGGCCTGTGTCACCGAGCGCTAGTCACTCCTCCAGATCTCCCTTCTTTTAATTAATAAGTACTTTTTTATTCAATATATCAATTACACTTTGAATTTCTTCCCAAGTATTCCCCTACGTCTTCCCATTTCTTCCACTGATTCAGATATTTCTAATTCTTCCAAGAACAAAGTCCCCTGCTTCAAATATTCTGTTTATTTTATAGAACTCAACAATTGTAGTTTTTCATATATTCATTGTCAACACGCTGAAGCCATTTTCTTTCAATTTTGAAAGAGCTTGTGGTCTTGTGACTTAGATACGAGTGAAGTATATTGCGCATGCTCGTATGCTTTCATAGCAAGGCTACATTCTACCCTAGGATTTCTTCATTTTCAACAATTTTTTCCTAAGAAAAAAATTGCGATGGGTTCTCCTTTTTTGAAAACGGAAGCTACACTTCAAGCATACACATTCAAATTATATATTTGTTTTACCCTTGGAATAAATATGTTTAATTTTGTTTTTAACTGCTAATATCTTACATAAAACAGTGACTGTTTAAATAAAAAGATAATAAAATAATCTCATTTGAATTTAAAATTCTAAGCGTTAAGAAATATACAAATAACTAAAATAAAAATAAATGTTTCATTGAAAAATTATAATTTATTTTACGAGGAAACATTCATTGTATGAAGAATACATTTTTAAACAAAAGAAAAAGCACTCTTTTTCTATTCATCTACATTGCATTATTTTCACACAAATATATTTAGATAAGAAAATAAAAATGGGAACGGAAAAAATTATGAATCCAAAACACTTTTTATTACCAATACCATACATACTATATGAAAAAATGTTTAAAAAAGATTTGTGTATGTCGGATTGTTATTTAAAAATGTATAAAGTCTATTTATACCAGAGAAATAACCACATTTAAACATTTTTAACCACAGAGAAAACATTAAATTCTTATTCACTAACATAAAGAAGAAACTAACACTTAATACATTTTATTAAAAAAAGCATTTAAATTCAAGATTTTGATGTTAATATTAAAATTTAACTCCACTAAAAAAAAAAAATAATAATTTTAAATTGTGATATATTTTCTTAACGCTCTATAAAAACGTTCATTTGTCCTGCAGTGTATTGCATCAAGAATCGGAACAAGTTCTTCGCCAAGCAGCTGAAAGATTGCCTGAAGGGTCTGGGAACAGACGATTCAGCTCTGGTCAGGATTCTCGTCTCCAGATCAGAGGTAAGGAATGCAATGCATGAATGTTATTCAATCAATTATTAATGTAATATTATTATTGCAATAATTTCTTGTATGCATATTATTTCCATTGATTAATAATAACTATTATCATTCAATGTTAATATCGTTTATTAGTGTTGATATTTAAGCGAAAAGAAATGTGTTTCATAGATATTTCCACCAATGAAATATGACGTATATTATACATATATAAATGTCATATTATTATTATTATTATTATTATAATTTCATGAAATATGACATTTCCATGACATATTTGTCAGTGCATTCACGTCTCCAATTATAGACAAACAAAGTAGATCCAATTGCGTTAATGAAAAACAAGTAAATTTGACAATTTTTTTCTCTATATATAAAAGGATTTCTCAGTATAGAAAATCAAACCGATTTTACTGTTTTATAGGAGAGATTGTGCAATGAACTTGATGGTGATTAATGACATTGCAATTTTATGTAAAACTAATATGTATTGATATGCCTTTTAATTGTGATTATTAACTATTAGATGGACTTAATTGCAATTTTAATGTATTAAAAGTTCATCAGAAAGGAAATAGAAATCAGGTCTGAATATAACAATTTTTGTTATATATTTGTGTAACAAGCCAGGAGGCTGTTGCAAAGTGTAGTCGACAGCCAAATGGAATCAATATATGAAATAAGCCTCATAATATTTTTCTTCTTTACTGATATTATACCCTTGTACAGGATTGAGCCTCCAACACAACAGCTCTCCATCTGTCTCGTACCGATGCCAATCTCTTCCAGATAATAATTTTCTGTTGTCTAAGATTCTCTTCGACACTATCAATCCAGCTTTCCTTTGGTCTTCCTCTTTTTCCTATTGTTGAACGATTTACATAACATAATTCTTTTAATGATGCTTCTCTCATCTCTGCGATGAACATGTCCAAGCCAGTGGATTCTTTGTGTTTTGATGTATTTTACAAAGTCTCTATTTTTAATTAGGTGTTCACTTTCTTTGTTTAGTATTCTAATTCACATATTATTGTCAACTCTTTGTCCAAAAATTTTCCTCAAAATTTTCCTCTCTAAAGCCCTGATGTAATCCAAGTTCTTAGCTTTTAATGTCCATGTTTCTTCAGCTTACATGACAATCGGCCTTATTAGAGTCATATAAATCAAAAGTTTTGCTTTTCGTGTAATAAATCTGTTGTTAAATAACGTTTTATTTGCTTAAAATGCTCCATTACCAGCTTGTACTCTTTCACATACTTCTTTGTGGATACTATTGTCGTTACTTAAGATAGTTCCCCGATATTTGAAATGTGATACTCCTTCAAAATTCTTCCCTCATATGTAAATAGTTCTTGGTATTCCTTTGGGTTCCTTGGGTGATATTATCATATCTTTTGTCTTACTTTCATATCTCTAATTCAATTTTACTTGCATTGATTTCAATTCTTTAAAACTTTCCTTCAAAGTTTGTTCGTTTTTGAAATGACCACAAGATCGTTGGCATATGTGCAAATTTGTTTGAATCTATTGAAGGTTGTGCCTCCCTGTATAATTGGTTTTATGTAAAATCAAATTGAATAATGTGGCCGATAGGCCATCACTCTGCCGGACTCCTTTGTTAAGTAGAAAGGATTCACTTATTCCGCCATGAATTTTAACTTTAGCATTGTCATAATCTTTTTACATCGTTTTATTAATAGGGAGTTTAAGGACTCGGAAATTTAAATAATTGTTATTTAGCTCCGGAAGTAACAGAAGAAAGACGAATAATATGTCAGTGTGAAAGTTATTAAGCATCTTCAGTCAGAGAAAATGGTTATCAAAAGCTAATCATTAAAATTGCTTTGGTTCGTAGTTTGTAGAGCGTTGGAAATGAAGAAACGGCCAGAAGAGTCCCCGAAGAGAATTGTTATGTCATCTATTTTACGAAAAAGTAAGAAGCGACTGCGATTAATAAAATGTAGGATTATTACATTTATAATTTGCGATTAATTTGTAATTAACTTCGTTTGCCAGCTACGATGCCAAAACTTGCAGTGGGCTATGACTATTTAGATAGTATGACTATTTGCCAAGACATCTGCACCATATCGGCATTTTTGATAGTCTAAATTGCCCGCTCTATGGGACGGACGATGGACAGGTACCATATAGCAGGATGCCCAGACATTCTTTTCTAATACAGCTGGAAATACACAGACAGTTATTTTTATGCCATACTCATTTAGCACTATCCAAGGGGTACGTGTAGCTTAAAGATATGTTACGGACGCAAGTAACACTACCCTCCCAACGCTTTACGATCATATAAAACAGGGACCTACGGCTTGAAGGGGATTCCGAACCACTACAAACATCTATGACACAGTCGGGAGTCGAACCCGAAACCCGTGGTACCGAGAGCCAGATCGCTAACCACTCGATCATCAGGCCCCAGGATGTCCAAACATGCTTGCGGACTCCGAAGTGAAAAGATATTGGAGAGCTCGAACACTGCTGATCAGACATTGTCTTTTTTCTCTTATTGTGTTCTTTTTTCTTGTGTGTGTTTTGCACTGTTTTGATCTCATAAGTGTTTGTCTTTTTCTCTTCCCACTGGAAATAAAAGAAATAATGTGTCTTCAATTTTTCAAGTTTTAATAGGGGAAGTCACCGAAACTAAAAAAATTACTTTCTTTTCTCAGATTGATTTGGAGGACATCAAAGAAGCCTATCTGCAGCTGTACAACAAGGATCTGGCGGAAGACGTGGCAGAAGACACCAGCGGAGACTACCGGAAAGCTCTCCTCAGGATATTGCAGCCATAAAAAGCTCCTTTGCTTGTGCATTTTGTTCTTTTGAAAATAAAGCTTATTCTATTAGTTTACATTGCGTTATTTTTGCGATCTGCATCACTATGAATAAGAAGTAAAATGGAAGACATATATCCATTCATATTCCGAATTCTTACATTAAATATATATATATATATATATTTATTTCCAATAGCAGATTATGAACAGTTACAGAACAACGAAAAATAAAAAAAAAAGAACAGAGAAAACAACAAAACATGCTGCAACAGAGTTCATTAATCTAACATGTCTCTAGCCACCCAATATCGCTCGGCAAGAAAAGTCTTGCTCAGAGCAGGACAGTGCAGTAGATGTGTGGAGTCCATAGCGTCTCCAGAGCTGCACAGACTGCATATCGGGGGAAGGAACAATTTTGAGTCTGAAACATTAAATATTAAAACCAGAAAAATTTATATCTTATTAAAGACAGAAAGGAAACTTGCACTGCTTGCGTATAAAAAGTACATAACTAATTTTATGAACTTACATGCATATTTTACAAAATTTGAATTTCGAAAAATTTGATTTAAAATTTACTATGCTTAATAGATTTATACAGCCTGATGACCGAGTGATTAGCTCTCTGGCGCTCGATGCCACAAGTTTCGGGTTCGAGTTCCGGCGGTGCCATGGATGTTCGTAGGTGAATCCACTCTAAATCGTAGGTCCCCGTCTAATAAGACAGCAAAGAGTTGGGTGTAGGGCTGACAACTCCATCCCGTAAAATGAACTCCTGTCTCGAAATCTACCAGCAAGCAGACGGTCTTGGCCCACCATGGGGTTGTTACGCCACTGATGATGGAAATAATGATAATGGATTAATGCGTCTTTGGAAATCGGAAAAATAGATGTTTGGAAGGAATAAATTTTGAGTTCAAATCCTTGTCCTTTCTTTAAAGATATTTAAAATTTTTCAGCAATAGAATCCACAGCATTAGAGAAACTGAAATAATATTAATTTAACTTTTCCCTCTAAAATGTGGATCAACTTCACATAATTTAAGTATTTTGAAGGAGATAATTCTCTTAAGGAGGTAGTGTGGCCTGCAATCTGTGGTGCATTATGGGAACACTGAATCTATAACCGCTTCTGACATTTTAAGAACTAATGATATAATGATACTCAAGCCTATATAAAACTCATTCAGTATTTAAGATTGTATATATGAAGCCAATTAATGACATGAAAAAATCCCACGGTTTGTGTAAGAGCATAAGTAACAAATTGAAATTAACTCAGATAATAACAAACAAAGATTAGAAGTTATTTTAAAGTATCCCAACATTACTTTCACTTAATAAAAATACATTTAAACACATAAAAAAAGCCAAGGGAACTTGATTTGAAACCTGACATGAAAAGCTGAGTCAAAAACTGCCATACTGCCATACAAAACTGCCATGTAAAGCTGCAATATGACTTGTAGGCTGGAAAGTCCTGTCGGAGACAGCGACTCATCAGCTGCTGACCTTGAGTTTGTTCTTCCCAAATTGTGATAGTATCAGATGTCTAACATCTATTACAGTATTAGTAATCCGTTTTCCCTGATGAATATATTGATGTATTACTAATCCATTTTATATGATGGATCGTTATCTTCATCATCATTATGAAAAGGTTTTAGTTAACAGATAACATTCGTGAGCTTTAAATAAATTTTGAATAAATTTTGAATATTTGGGAATAAATTTTGAGTTCAAATCCTCGTCCTTTCTTTAAAGCTATTTAAAATTTAAATAATTTTTGAATAAATTTTGAATATTTGGGAATAAATTTTGAGTTCAAATCCTCGTCCTTTCTTTAAAGCTATTTAAAATTTAAATAATTTTTGAACAAATTTTGAATATTTGGGAATAAATTTTGAGTTCAAATCCTCGTCCTTTCTTTAAAGCTATTTAAAATTTTTCAGTAATAGAATCCACAGCATTAGAGAAACTGAAATAATATTTTCTCAATTTAACTTTTCCCTCTAAAATGATATTCCCTGATGATATTCTATTTCCCTGATGGATATATTGATGTATTAATAATCCATATTGATGTATTACTAATCCATTTTATATGATGGATCATTATCTTCATCATCATTATGAAAAGGTTTTAGTTAACAGATAACATTCGTGGGCTTTTATAAAAGAAGGGATAAAAATGAAGTAAAGCGCTAATGAACTTACTGATTCAACGGATATCTATATTTTTAAAGATAAAAAAAAAATCATTAAGCTTTTAAGAGTCCGACTCGTGGCTTACTGGCAACGTGCGCCGCTGGTGAATATTACGGCTGGGGTCCAATCCGCTGGCAGATTTGTTATAGACGCTGTTTCAACAAAGGAGGAGATGGCGTTTGTGATGTTCAGCATCTTGCCTCGTGAGTCGAACTACCTGGTGAGAGTTTTCCTTGCTTTTTTTTTCCATACCATACGCAAATGGGAGCATATTTTAGTTCTCGCTAAAAGTTCTTCTTAAAGGCAATGCTCTCCTTCTCCAGGGACAGGGCGCTGAAGTCAGACTCTACCTACGGTTGCTTCATCACAAAAGTAGTCCCCCTCCCTCTTTCCACGATAACACACGGATTCATGGACTTGGTCTAGATGTTGCTGCCGACCAAGTGGATTAAGAAACAACAAGAATCTTTTTTTTTGATGAAGAGTTGATTTTTTTTTATATATATTTTAATAACACAAATTTTTAGCCAATACTTTTTCTTACAATTTCTTCCGACGTTTCCTTTTTTTCTGAATTCAACTTCTTGCTACGGTTTCGTTTGGCGACAATACTCATGCAATAATTATACAGATTTTCTAGAAATAAAATTTTTGCTTCAAATAATTCGCTTAATAATATAATAAAATTTATTATTTTAATAATATAATAAAGTTCTTAAAAATAATGAAAAATCGAATAAATAAGTAATAAGTACAATAAATAGTCAAGCCCGACTCGTGGCTCAATGGTAACGTGCGCCGCTGGTGAGCATTAGGGCTGAGGTTCAATCAGCTGGTGTTATTGTTGTAGACATTGTTTAAAAACGAGGAAAATCGATGGCATTTGTGATGTTGCTTCGTCGGTCAGACTACCTGGTGGGAGCTTTCCGGGTTTTCTCCCATGCGACACATAAATGTGGGATTGTTTCCCTAAAAGTCCTCCTAGAAGGCACTGCCTACCTTTAGCGACTCCGAGTCAGATCAAACATTTACTTACGGGTACACCATCACAACAGAAGTTGCCCTCTGTACCTCCATCCCCATCCTACTCATGGGTCCGTCGTGCACTGCCAGACACTGGGACTTAGTCACAACAGCATAAATAGTTAAAGTCATTGCTTGAGGCAGGTGATTATGTAAACACTAGAGTGCCTTTGCTACTAATCTATGCCAATTAGAATACTAATAATTTCAATATTAATTTTTATGTATAGCTTTGGCGATGGAAACTTTGCACATTTTTTACAATGTGTCTGAAATTTTCTTCTAATATTTAAAAATGTCAATATTTATAGTCAAACTAAGTTGACTAAGAATATTTTTTATTATTATTAAATCCTTTGCCAATGTGTTGTTTATCAGTAAATGTTCCCTTTTACTCTAAATTTTGTTTGACTACTTTAGGGTACTCTATAATAAAGAAGTATTCAGAAAATTTCCATACGCAGTTCCATTAAATAAATTTTCATTTTATAAATAGTTAGACATAAATTCGTAAAAGGAGAACTGTTAGAATTAATGACTTTGTTCATCTCGTGTAAAAAATGTCAATATCTTTCAACAACAGGAAGTTCCAAAAACTCGCTTAATAAACCAGAAGAAAGTTTAAGCCGTACCCGTTGAAAAATTTATTCTTGTCCACTTTGTTCACATAATAATTTGCGTCAGTGTGTATGCGTGTGTACATGTGCTATCCCTCTTTCAATATACCAAATCTAGCTGATTATTAGGATTGTGCAGATATTAAAATAGTTGTTAATTTAATTAGCTTGACGAGAATTAACTGTTGACTGTCCAGTTGACGAAAGGAAGAATTAACGACTAATTTTAGATGTGGCATTTGACCTCAATGCTAAATGACGTTAGGAATAGAGCTAATTTCGGCATGATTGAATTAGACTTTTCGGTAAAGAAGGAATTGATATTAGCGGTTGATTTTAACTCTTGTTAAATTCAAAACATTCGAACAGCAAAGGTTAATTTGGTACTTGCGTACTAACAGTACCTTGGCGACAGACTTGGCGTTTTTTAAGTGTCGCCAATGGAACCCCTGTAGATTCGTCGGGTTTTCAGTGGCGCCAATACAGTAACCCCCTGCAGATTTGGCGCTTTTTAAGTGGCGGCAATCTTAACGGCTGTAAATTTGCTGAGTTTTGACGCCATATTGTTGTGATACGAAAATGCGTATTTGGGATTTGCCAGAAACGAAGCACGATGCAATTTTATTTTTCCAGGAGCGAAATATTTTACCAAAACAACGAAAATGTCCCAATCCCCATGACATGAAACTTTATTTTGGTGAACGTAAGTTTTGGAAATGCAATTTCAGTCAGTGTGCTCATCGTGTGGGATTCCGAAAAGACAACTGGTTTGAAGGAAGCAGAATTTCATTTCGTACATCTTTGAGATTCATATACTGCTGGTGCGAGGAGTTGACGTCGATTAAATTTTGTGAAAAGCAACTTGATATATCGGATAAGACTGTTATAGATTGGAACAATTACATGCGTGAATTATGTGTCTTGGATATGGTGAATAAACCAAAAAAAAAAAAGGTAGATGGACCAGATTGCATTGTGGAAATTGATGAAAGTTTGTTTACTAAACGTAAAAGTCGTTGTGGTCGGCATTTTTAAATCGTTTTGATTTTAAATGAAGTGTTTTATATATTTTATTGTTTTGATTTTAAATGAAGTGTTTTATATATTTTATTGTTTTGATTTTAAATGAAGTGTTTTATATATTTTATTGTTTTTGAATAAAAATATTTTGAAAGCGTTTTGATTGTTTTTAAGTGTAGATTGAGCCACTTAAAAACGCCAAATCTGTAACGGCGGTTGGCGCGTTTTCACTAATTGTCGCCAAGGTACCGTTAGTAAGTAAGTACCGTTAATTTTAGAGTATCACCCATAATTACGTGAAATTTAACTTAAATTCAATTCAGTTATCGCACTAGCATATTTATACATTGACCCATACCTATTTTGTTTATGATTCAGATAATTCTATATAGTATATGATGTTAGACTATATTCAAACGTACACATGCATGTACGTCTTCGTAAAAATACAATAATATATAAATAAAATTCTTTACGGGGATCTAATTTGGATTGCGAAAAATTTAATTTGAAATGCAAAAAGGTGAAATTGGATTGCCATACTTATATTAAATTAAAAAAAAAAATAATAATAATTTTTAAGTAATCGTACTTCTTTCATAAGGATATTCGTTACTTTAAATTTTATAATCAGATGAAAATATAAAGAGATGGAAAATTAATATAATTGCAACTTTAATTGGAAATTTTTCTTTTGAGCATTGTTAGAATGTATCAGTATTATGGGGTGGTAAAGTAAATAATTTTTGTTTTAAAATAATATTCAAATAAATAACTATTTTGTTCGTGTCGCTATCTAGCGATCAAAAATAGAACTAACATAAAATAGAATATTCGTTGACTTCATTAGATTGAATTACTTTTAACAATAATATTAATTTGGAAGATATTATTTAATAATATATAACATTTGATTTATATAATATATAACATTTGAATATTAATAAAAATATAAATAAAAAATTTATTATTCACTAAAGTGAATTAAATTTTTGTAAAAATAATACTAATAACTTTTTATTTTCCAAACGTTTTTATAGAATATACTTTAAAATCATTAAAAATTTCAGAAATTTTTACAAATAAAAAGTAATACATTAAAATAAATAAAATTCAGACTCATAATTTTTGAGAATAACTACGTTTCATTCATTCTTTTTTTTTTTCTTTTTTTTTTCATATTTTTAAGGTTTATGAGAAAAAAAAAAAGCAAATAAATAAAATTGAATATTCTTAATAGAAATTACTGAAAGAAACCTTATGGTATGTTTAATTTTACCGAATTTTATTAATTAATAAATCGAACAATTCACACATGCAAATATTATGTAGTAATTCAATAATTAGTAATTTAGTAATTATTTAATTAGTACATTTCTCCACGTGCACACAACAGTGATTTTCTTAAATAATTAATAAGCTTGCTATAATCAATTAATTTTTTTGTGATAAGATATTTTATTTCATTTCTGTTTTATATAAATCACAAATATATTTTTGTAAATCTTATTATTTAAAATTATTCCCATAAATTAATATTTAGTAAAATTTAATGCTACTTATAATTTTGAATAAATAAATTATGTTTTATAGCTACATCAGGAGAGGCCAACCCGCGGCCTGACTTGAATTTTTTTCTGGCCCGGCGAGATTTATCATGCTTTACAAAAATATATTTATTTTATAATGGCCAAAAATAGTGAAAAACAATAATACATTATTTTAAAAAAATACATTATGTGTGCATCTATATATTCAAAAAATTAACTGCCGAAATTATGAGATAAAACTAACTTGATTTTAAAATAATATTCTTGCGAATATATGGCAGATATTGCATGTTTTATTTATGAGTTTACAGTTATGAGTTCGCAGAATAATTAAATAATATTTTGCGAACTCATGATGTGCCCGCATCTTCACTTTTGTGACCTCAGTGATACATTGACCATCCTAGATACGCAAAGTTGATTGTTGATAGAGCAAACCAGATCCTTAGTTGAAATTGTTAGTGCTTTTGGTTCAACTTACCCCTGCAAATCGGTTTTTTTTTTTTTTTTCCCTAAAATGAAATTGACCAAACTCGGAACACGCACATAACGGATATAATGCGACATAACGGACTCAAATTCAATGTAGTGGATGACACTGGATGTTAATACATTTTTTTCAAATATTAATTCATTAATTAAATTTAATTAATTAATTTTAGTTTAATATGGGGAAAATTTTTTTTTTTTTCTTTGTTGGCCTAAGTAGGAATTGACTTATTTTTTTTTTTTTATATATATTACTTGTTCTCATGATTTCGAGAGTTAATTTTTGAATATGTGGAGTCTAAAATATTGCATTTTTTTAATACTTTGGTTTTCACTACTTTGGCCATTATGAAATAAATATAATTTGTAAAAGTGTGATAAATCTCAGGAACCAGAAAAATGTTCAAGGCGGGCCCGCGGGTTGGCCACCACCTGTTCTTGACCATAGGTTGTTCCAGACGTATTTTTTAGAGACCCCATGATCTTTTTTTGTTGGTCTTGTGGGCCGCTGATGTATGCCATAAGCAGAAGACATTGTCCTCCGGAGGACCTTTTAGTTTTTTAACATCCCCACATTAGCATGCCATATGGTAAAAAACGACATTCATATACAAAATACAATTTATATAATTTGGGTGAAAAAAAAAATAGCATAAATAGTTCTGGAATATCTGTATATGATCAATTTTAATAGCCAATTTGGTAATTGAATTTTTTTTTTTTTTGACAATTTAGTAATTAAAGTATCACAAAAAAAAAAAAAAAAATCAGTTACAAATATTTTTGGGAAAATATAATTTACAAAAGAAGTTTTTACATTCCACTTCTTGAATAGAATATAGACAGCAATACAACAAAGGCAAATCTTATATTTAAGTACCACAGGCTTCAGGTTAGAATCCCTAGCTGTGGCATAGGCAGTGGCATGGATATTTGTTGGTGGTTCGAAATCCAAGTTAAACTGTAGGTTCCGGCCTAATTTGCCTAAAAGTTTGCACAAAAAATGACTGTAGAGCGACAAACCAAATCTTATGTTTAAGTGTTAATATTTTAGTTTAGTTTGCCATGCCTAGATGGCGGTGCGTGATCTGAAGGTTTATATAGCACAGGGTGGCTAACCCAAATGATCTTGCGGGCCACTTCGGAAATGTATCATAACTCCGCGGGTCGCATAAAAATTATATATCCCCATATTAGATTTGAGCCACTATATACATCTTTATATTCATATTACAGCCTTTTTATATTAAATGTTACAAAATGCGCGTGCATCATGAGTTCACAGAATATAATTTAATTATTCTGTGAACTCATAAATAAAACAGGCAATATCTGTTATATATTCGAAAGAATATTATTTTAAAAGCAAAGTTAATTTTGTCTCATAATTTCGACAGTTCATTCTTGAATATATTGATGCACACATAGTGTATTTTTTAATACATCGGTTTTCACTGCTTTGGCCGTTTGTTCAAGGCGGGCCGCGGGTTGAGCCACCCCTGATACAGTAGAAAAAAATATGAGATTCGGCTCAGAAAGAACAGGGAGATTTCCAAAATTTAAATAGTGAATTGAAATTTGTAGACAGTTATATGAATTTTAAGTATTAATTTTATGAACTTTATTTTAATTTTTGGAATGTATACATAACATAAGTAAGAAGCAAACTAACAAAAACTTGGTGAAAATTAATTTTAAAAATTTAGATTTTTAAATTTCGAATACAAAAGAATTGAATGCCATATCCATTAACAAAATAAGAAAATTAATTTAAATTTCTTTTTAAAATATTATATATTAAAAAAATATGGATTGATAACTGAATAGTCATGATTAAATTCTGGATTGCATTAATTTCTCTTTTGAGTCCTACTTTATAAAAATACCCAATTATGTTGTTTAATTTTAATCAAATTTTAAAATTGTTTATTAATGCAGCATATTATGATTTATCCGTTTTGTTTCTTAAAAAATATAGATATCTAATCAAGCTTCCTACAACCCACTGGCAAGAGCGCTCCCTGAGGCGTTCAGGAGAATTGGTCAATTGGCCTACAGACTCTCACCCCGGAGATGAAGTATATTCAGCGCATACTGCGTGTAGCCGAGTTTCGAGTGATTTAATCAGAAGTGTTAGGTTGATGTCTTGGCAAAAAATGAACGATGCATAGTATTCTTTCCATGATACAGCTTGTGTAACGGTGAATCTGAACACATCTGTCACGCTAGAGGCAAATGTACTCATGTCAAATGCCTGACATATGAAAAATATTTGAAATTTATTTTTTATTAATAAAAATTAAAAATATGAAATTTTTATTTAAATTAAGAAAAACGAAAAAAAATTCTTTTAAAAAGACAAAACGACGAAAACGAGTTTTTCATTTTCATTCCCCACCACAAATAATTAGAGAAAAATTTGAAGTCATCTATAAAATTGAAATCAACTTTATACACGGTCCACATTAATTTGACCACCTGTCAAAAGCCAGAATAGACACTCTTGCATATTCTGGCTTTAAGTGGAGTGTGGAATGTGGTATTAAGTGGAATTCATTATATACACTCCACTGCAATGTTCTGCCACTTGCCTTTTGTGATTGGTTATTTCACGTTGACGTCGAAAGCAGGTGGTGGTCACATTAATGTGACTGGACTGTGTATTAATAAATCCATCATCATCATTGGCGCAACAACCCCATCGTGGGCCAACGTCGTCTGCCTATTGGCAGTTTTCGAGATGGGAGATGTTTTCTTTTTACAGGATAGGTTATACTCAACAGCCATATCAGACCGGGACCTATGGTTTAAAGTGGATTCCGAACCACTACAAACATCCATGGCACCATCGGGACTCGAACGGGAAGCCTGTGCCACCGAGCACTAGTCACTCAGCCAACTGGCCCCCTGAATCCATTTTAAACCGCAGGTCCTAGTATAACATGATCGTAGAGTGTTGCGGGGGTATTGTTACTCCGCGTTCGTAGCTGTCACGTAGCGTATCGCACCTCATGTAGCTTATCCGTAGCTTATCGCACCTCCTGGGTAATGCTAAGTAAATAACATTGGTGCAGCGCTTGCCTTAAGGCATAAAACACAACTGTCTAAGTGTTTGCCAGCTGCATTAAGAAAAAAAAAAAAATTTTTTTTTTTTTTTTTTATTAGTAGAAAACCACGGGATTGGCGACGTAAGAGATGGAACTCCTAGTATATATATATGTAAAATAAAATAATATTATCCAGTGACTTTCTTAACCGTACGCTGTCCGTTTATATTTACGACTGCATATTATAGGCTACGCACAAAACGCTCAATTTACTCACAATGCAATAAGCACACCATTTTAAAAGCAGTTATTACGAATTTGAACCTATAATATGCAGGCGCAAAATCACCCAAATTTGTAGTACGAATACAGATTAGTGTTCTCCAAACGTCCGTTTTGTGACCTTGAGAAATTGCTGGAAGATCACCGAATGCACTCATCAAGGCATGTCCGAGTCATGGGAGGATTCCGCGAGGGGTGTCCGGAGGGTTGAGTGGGTGGGGGTTGGAATGCGTGGGCTTGGCGCGAAAGTAAGTACGAATTACCTTGATAACAGTCCTTCCTTCCTCTAGCAACTCGGGTCGACGGGGAAATAAAGCTCCTCAATGCCAAACGGAATCGTTTGCTGACATCACTGCCCCGTTGGAGGCAGACGATAATCAACAGAGAGGTAGTTTGGATGTCAAGATCGTTTGATGGGGATGTTCGGCCTTTCGTGGAATGGATCTCTGTTTTTGTTGAACAGGGCAAAATAAATCTTACTTTATGGTGAAATTGCATCAGTAAGAGTAATAAGTTTTTGTTGATAATGCTGGGTGAAGTGATGGATTCACAAAAGTGTATTTAAAATTAAAAATAAATAAGTACCAGGCGGTCTTAAAAACTAATAAGTACAAGTTCGAAGTTTGGTATCAGCATCTTAATCATAAATCGAGTACTTTTTTTAATGTTGGAATCAATTAATTTCTATTTTAATAATTTTTTTTTCTAATGCAGCTGGCAAACTCTTACAGTTGGATTCGGTTATAGTCCCGGTGGTGCCATGGATGTTTGTCGTGGTTCGTAATCTAATTTAAAGCGTAGGTCTCAGTCTAATATGACTGATTGGGCGTAGGGCTGAAAACCTAATCCCATAAAAATAAAACATCTCATATTTCGAAATCTGCCAGTAGGCAGAGGGCCTTGGCCCACCTAGGGGCTGTTGCTTCAATGAAGAAATATAGTTTGATCATTAAATAAATAATGTTATATTTTTCCAACAGTAATAAGCGATAAACCTTAAGTCATTTATTTTTCTTAATATGTGACATAGCTCAGTTATAAAATATAATCAAGCAGTTATTGTGTATTTTTTTTGTTAGACATTGATATTATTCAATGCAAAATTAAAGTAACGGATCATTGATACAAAGTTTGCAAATCCACATATATTTATAAGAAAGTAAATGTACCATACAAGAGGATTTAAATTGGGATTTATTGTTCTGCCAACTATACTGAATGGCAGTTATTTTGAATGTGATAATTAAGCCAATTATTATGATATCCACAATCCAATTTAGTTTGGCCTGCCACTCTACGATCATTTCTTGAACACTTTAAGCTAATTAGACCGGCATCTACAATTTAACATGGATTCCGAACCACCAACAAACATCCATGCCATCACCAGGATTCGAAGCCTGTAGTACCAAAGTCCAAAATCCAGATAAGTAGAATTCTGAAACACCTTATTGGGACAACTGATTTACAAAATTCATTTCTAGATTTTTACAATTTAATCAAATAAAATTTTTAAATTCACAAATCAATATTATGTTACGGTATATTCTATAAAGTTTTACCGACCTGCCCGAAGGCTTACGGAGAACTGCATGGCCAGAAGCACGACAGAACCTACTAGTACTAGCTGGATTCCGCCTTATTCGGCTCCACGGATAGGGTGATATGAATAAGTACAACACCCCCACCGCCTTTGGCTGCCCTCAACTGGGCTTGTTGTACTCCAAGGCATCAACGTTCACACTATAGAACGTGTTCGAAAACACCCGCGGAGATGTATGGATCTCTTCGCCGTCTTAAGTGACGTTTCCAGGGGGCACCACGAGGAGGTGGATCCAAATCGCCCCCTGTTACGGTATATATTGAATTAATCTGCCAACAGGCAGGCGGCCTTGGCCCACCATGGGGCTGTTGCGCCACAGATGATGATATATTGAATTAATACAGCATTCTACGTTCGAATTTTTAGAGAGAAAAAAAAATTAAACAAAATAATTTTTTTCACAATTTTCCAAATGATATTATTGATATCATGTTATTATTAGAATACATGCAAGAGGATTTAATTTTGATTATGATGGCCGTATACATCGTAGTCACTTCTTTCAGAAACAAGGAGTCACTTGTGACATTAGTTGAGTGAAAACGTCTAGCTTCGATAATCAGGTTGCCTAGTTGAAGATTTCTCCAATGTTTTCTCCAATACAGCACACGAATGTGGGCAGATGAATTTATAAAAGACCTCTCAAAAGGCAATGTCTTTCCATAATCTCCAATTTTTATTAAAATAAATGGTATTTGTAAATGTAATACGAGACTCACCGATGTACAACACACATGTAACATGGCGTTTCCGCACAATACTGAAACTGAATCATCTGAATTTAGCTGAATTCGGCACCAAATCAAGGAATGTAGATATGGAATCAATAAAATCTTTAGCACTTTAATATCAATATTGTTTTTCAATTCCTTCTATTAGTTCACACTCTCCCTATATATATCTTGTTCAAATTTTCAATCCTTAATAAAATACTTTTTATTCATCCACTCAAGTTCAAATACATTTTTTTGAACTTGCAATGGATGACACTGGATGTTAATACAGTTTTTTCAACTATTAATTTAGTAATTAAATTAAATTAATTAATTTTAGTGCTTTTTAGATGTAAGTTGCATACATCTACCGATAGATGGCGCCATATAAACTAAAAAAGGAATGAAAATTATTTATAAAGGACTTTCTGCAATAGAGTGAAAAAAAGTAGGAATTGACTTTAAAATTTCTTTTTTTATATTACTTGTTTATAATGCAACTGGCAAATATTTAGATCGTGATCTTTTTTATATTTACCATAAGGGCTGTACCAACGCTACTCACTTATCACTACCGAGGGGTGCGTGTAACTTGAAGATAAGCCACGGACAGCGTTGCGGAATAACAATGCCCCCGCAACTCTCTACGATTCTATTAGATCGGGGTCTATGGTATAGAGTGGATTCCGAACCACTACAAACATCCATGACACCGCCAAGGCTCGTACCCAAAACCGAGCGCCAGAGAGCTAGTCACTCGGCCATAAGATTAAATTATTACATACGAGATACTCATAGATACTCAACGAGAATTTTATGGTTATAATCTTTTGATGCATTTCTGACAAATACTAGTTAAATACATTCAAGCTAAAAATGAGTCCAAAAAATAAAATATTTTTTAAAAACTGTACGAAATCAGCTAATTCTGAGCAGCAAAGCATTATTAAGGGGGCCTGATAGCCGAGTGATAAGGGCTCTGTGACACAGATTCGAGTTCCGGTGGTGCCATGGATGCTTGTAGTGGTTCGGAATCCACTTTAAACCTGCCCACAAAGGTTCGGTTTAATCTGACTGTAGAATGTTGGATGTAGTGTTGACAACTCCCCGTAAAAAGAAAGAATCTCCTGTTTCGTAATCTGCCAGTAGGCAGACGGCCTTGGCCCACCATGGGACTGTTACTGCACCAAAGAAGCAGAAGAGAAGACTAATTAATATTAACTAGAAAAAGAAATGACTAATCTATATTTGGTTAAATAAGTTATAAAAATATTTTCATTTAATGCAATCAAACATCTGGCCTGTTACAGAAGTCAGTTTTGAAGAGTTGCTATAATATTTTACAAGCAATACTCGTTTAACTTCTAAAAGGTTTTCTTAAAAGTAGTTCAGCAACAAAGAAAAATGTTATCAATAAACAGCACTATTTGCAATAGTTCTATTCAAAGCCTTATCGATCTATTATGGTTTTTTTTTTAACTCGTTTGAAATACAAAATCATGATCAGTCAATTTTTCTTATGATTGCAACTTAGGTAAATGGTTCTTACAGATAATGTCGATTTCGTTTTAATGATAAAGATAACATCAAATGATTTTAAAAGCTGTGGAGCCAGTTTAATCGAACTGTATGTTTTTTTTTACTTACTTGCAGAAACTTGTTTATCTCTGTCGAAGTGCTTATATGTGACGAATTTCTCAATAGTATTGAAAGACAGACAGCAACTTCCAAAGGAAATTTCAGAAGATTTCAGAATTTAATAATTTATTCCTTTCCGATAGTAATTCATAACATCAAGATTTCAATATTACCAGAAGAAATATCTATTATTTTTTTCCAAATACCTATTCAAAATATCTTATAACATTGATTCTGGTAGGTTCGGGTTTGAAATGATGAAACTCTGCACCAAACTTATCAAGCAAACAAAACTCAAACGACACACAGATAGCAACATAGAATTAATTAACAGGACAGACAAATAGCAGCATAGAATTAATTAACAGGACAGACAAATAGCAACATAGAATTAATTAATAGGACAGACAGACTGCAATATAGAATTAATGGGACACACAAATAGCAACATAGAATTGATTAATAGGACAAACAAATAGCAAGAAAGAATTAATGAATGGGACAGACAAATAGCAACATAGAATTAAAATAGGACAAACAAATAGAGAAACATAGAATTAATTAACAGGACAGACAAACAGCAACATAGAATTAATTAATAGGACAGACAGACAGCAATATAGAATTAATCAGACAAATAGCAAGAAAGAATTAATGAATGGGACAGACAAATAGCAACATAGAATTAATTAATAGGACAGACAAATAGCAAGAAAGAATTAATGAATGGGACAGACAGACAGCAACATAGAATTAATTAACATAGAATTAATTAACAGGACAGACAAATAGCAACATAGAATTAATTAATAGGACAGACAGACAGCAATATAGAATTAATAGAACAGACAAATAGCAACATAGAATTGATTAATAGGGCAAATAAATAGCAAGAAAGAATTAATGAATGGGGCAGACAAATGGCAACATAGAATTAATTAATAGGACAGACAAATAGCTAGAAAGAATTAATGAATGGGACAGACAAATAGCAACATAGAATTAATTAATAGGACAGAAAAATAGCAACATAGATTTAATTAATAGAACAGACAGACAGCAATATAGAATTAATAGGACAGATAAATAGCAACATAGAATTGATTAATAGGACAAACAAATAGCAAGAAAGAATTAATGAATGGGACAGACAAATAGCAACATAGAATTAAAAATAGGACAAACAAATAGAAACATAGAATTAATTAACAGGACAGACAAATAGCAACATAGAATTAATTAATAGGACAGACAGAGAGCAATATAGAATTAATAGAACAGACAAATAGCAAGAAAGAATTAATGAATGGGACAGACAAATAGCAACATAGAATTAATTAATAGGACAGACAAATAGCAAGAAATTAATGAATGGGACAGACAGACAGCAACATAGAATTAATTAACAGGACAGACAAATAGCAACATAGAATTAATTAATAGGACAGACAGACAGCAATATAGAATTAATAGAACAGACAAATAGCAACATAGAATTGATTAATAGGGCAAATAAATAGCAAGAAAGAATTAATGAATGGGGCAGACAAATAGCAACATAGAATTAATTAATAGGACAGAAAAATAGCAACATAGATTTAATTAATAGAACAGACAGACAGCAATATAGAATTAATAGGACAGATAAATAGCAATATAGAATTAATAGGACAGATAAATAGCAACATAGAATTAATTAATAGGACAGACAGACAGCAATATAGAATTAATAGGACAGATAAATAGCAACATAGAATTAATTAATAGGACAGACAGACAGCAATATAGAATTAATAGGAGAGACAAATAGCAAGAAAGAATTAATGAATGGGACAGACAAATAACAACATAGAATTAATGAATGGGACAGACAAATAGCAAGAAAGAATTAATGAATGGGACAGACAAATAGCAACATAGAATTAATTAATAGGACAGACAAATAGCAACATAGAATTGATTAATAGCACAAACAAATAGCAAGAAAGAATTAATGAATGGGGCAGACAAATAGCAAGAAAGAATTAATGAATGGGACAGACAAATAGCAATATAGAATTGATTAATGGGACAAACAAATAGCAAGAAAGAATTAATGAATGGGACAGACAAATAGCAAGAAAGAATTAATGAATGGGACAGACAAATAGCAACATAGAATTCATTAATGGGACGTTAATTTATGGGACTACAGACATGGAAATGTCTATAGTCCCATAAATTAACAGATCGTGAAAATCCCATTGGGTATGAGGAGTGTGATGGTACTTTACGGGGAGATGTTCGTTCGAAATGAAATGATGTGGGTGTCAATATTTATCGAATGAAGTAATGCTTCCATTGTAAGTAAAGTAGTTACGATTTCTATCACTTGAATATTCGTAATAATGAATAAATTGAAGTAACAAATAATAGATGAGAAACACCAGAAAACTTGTTGAAAATATTTCGAATATATCATAATTCTTTAAAGAGATCTTTACATTAATGACGATTATTAAAAAATGCGTGTTATTCAGTTGACAAAAATTGATTTAGAAATTAGTCTAATTATTTTAATAAAATTTAAAAATGGGGTTTAAAAAAAAAAAAAAAGCAGGAAAAACTGATTGGGGGAAAATAGAATTACATGCATATAATTTCTTGTGACATAATAATTTTTCAATTTAGAATGATTGATTGACTTTCGAAAACAATTTTTATTATACCTAGTTAGGATGATTGGCACTCGGTTTTGTGCAATTAAAAACACTTCTGATTCATAACATGTTATTTTTGTATAATTAAGGGCTTGTACAACTGGAGCAACTGTTCCCAGTGGTTGGAAGCATCCTGGTGGTAGCATGGATGCTTGTAAGTGGTTCGGAATCCACTTTAAACTGTAGTGGTCTCGGTCTAGTTAGCCTAAAGTGTGAGAAATACGACCGTAGAGCGAAAAACGAAACGAAACTCATTGGCAAACTTCGATATAACAGATATTTTCATTTTACGGATATGGTTGCCAGTCCTACGCCCAACGCTCTACAGTCATATTAGACCAGGACGTACGGTTTAAAGTGGATTCCGAACAGCTACAAACATCCATGGCATCGCCGTGACTCGAATCGAAATACTGGCACCGAGCATCAAAGCGCTAGTCACTTCGCCATCAGACCATGGCTGAAAACAAAGTTTTAAATTGCATAGATTTACTCCACTACATCAATGTCCTTTCACTTGTCGTTAGGCTTAAATAAAGAGTTGCTAATGAAAGTATGAAATATTGTTTACACATTCGAATATTATATGTATGTATCCGTGAGCTAGTTCTGAATAACAAATAATGGGGTGATAGGATGATGATTTATACCATTATTCCTTTAGTTTGTAATACAGTAATAGAACGTAAAACAATACTGTTTAGTTTTACAGAGCACAATCATTTTTTATTACTTTTATATGCTAGTATTGGAAAAGGTAAAACACGCCTACTTCAAATATTCAATTTCTAAAGACAGGCACAATCATCTATCAGTACAACCCTTTAATTTCACATTCAAAATCTCCAGCGTTCTAATTCCGATTTTAAACACATACTGCGTCGCAATCTATCAAAAATCGTCTGCGACACGCCCCTTTCGACCAAACGATTCCACGTCTTCGAGAGAAGTGTTATCCTTTTGTTCTTTTTCCTTTCACTCTTTTTCGTTCTCAAGGTTGCCAACATCGCACAAAAAAGATTTGTTCGATGAACATGCAAACAGAAAATGATGTGATGCGCCAATCATCCGCGAAGGAAGTCTTGGCCATTATCCTTGAAAGTTTTATTTGGAAAATAACAATAAAATAATAATAATCATCATCCTCCTCCTTAAAGATGAGTGAACGGTATGATGTGGTGAAGAAAATATTCTTTTTGAAAAGGCCACGAAAAGTGGTCAGCCAATATTTACTCTCTAATACGTATGTGTGCTTCAAGAACACATTGGCAACGAAAAATAAAAAGTTAAAAGTTTTTGATAATATTGTGATGTTAATTCGTAGATTTCTCGAAGATGTGTTTATTTAATTCTTTATCAATGCTTCAATTAAAGAAGTTTTTAATCATAAATTAAAGAAGTTATATAACATTTCTCCAGTAAAATGTATTTTTTTTTGCAATTGAGTTATAAATACAGTGTTCTAAAAGGGTTTAAAGGGTTTTTAGTAAGTGATTGTAAGAATGAATTTTCTATAATAAGTTATACATCAACTATAGTTTGATGGTCTTAGCTATCAATTGGTACCTGATCATATTGATAAATGAAAAATGTTTTCAAAGGAAATATATCAGTGTCATAATGAATATTGTGTTAGATACACATAATTAACTCTGTTATCGCCAGTGAACTTGAAATTTCCTATTAGAGATTTGGTTGTCGCTCTACTGTCATTTTGCTCACACTTTAGGCTAATTAGACCGGGACCTACAGTTTAAAGTGGATTCCGAATCACTAACAAACATCCATGATACTGTCAACATTCAAAAGCCTGTGGCACCAAAAGCCAGAGAGCTAGCCAATTGGCCATGAGGCCCCTCCTATTACAGAAGAATTTTTCACCTTCATACTATCACATTCCCATCGTTATTTTAAGAATTCCATATTAAATGCTTTAATTGATTTAATCAAACAAAACTCTTTGATCTGAACTTTACAGATCAAATTGTCAAAGATCAACATCAAGAACTGACTGTCAGAATGCTATATGATTAGCTGAAAACTTCTTTAAAGTTTCTGTTGATACTGAGAGCTTCTTCTATCCCATGCACTGTTTATTTGTATTCTTCTTCATACCGTTTCTAATATTTATATAATTTAAATTGACACACACACACACACACACACATATATATATATATACATGTACATGTACATAAATCAAATTTAAAGGCAAATATTGTTGGGTTTTTTTCCAGTAAGAAGTTAGAGTGTCGTTTGATATTTAGAATGTTAATTTTTCTAAAACGGACAGCGTAGATAATCCCACTCAACTAATGTTCCATTCTTTTCGCTCTATTCTCACAAATTGATTAAAGTCCTTTTCCTTGTTTTTAAGCCAAGGTCACCAACGAACACGACATAAAAATGAGAATCTCTGAAAAAGCGATCGAAAGATAAAGCGAAATGTAGAGAGATTATTAATTAGCGCGGGATTCCTGTCCGTGAACTTCACGACACGAGAAGATGATATAAGTCCTCTAGGAATGCTTTTTCGTGAATTATTTATACACGGTGAGGAGGGGGGGATGAAGGGTGCCAAGCAAGTGTTAGAAATGGATTCCAATACTGATTTGTAAAAAAAAAAAGATCGTGAACCGCAGAGTAAAAGATTTAAAAACAACTCGAAAATAAGCCTAAAATATGCAGTTGGTTAATCAAAAAGCGATTTGAATGCCTACTAGTATTCTTAAAAGTAAATTTTTCTTCGCGCAATTCAAATATTTTGTAACTTTCATTCGCATAAGTTAGCATATTTAAAATAAAATTTTGTAATATCCGAATATTTTATTCAATTCTTTACAAGGCCGAGAGGTTGAAGGAATAAATAATGAGAATGGAATATATATATTAACAGAAAATAAGTTGTTTTTGAGATTTAAGTTTACTGGAAAGGAATTTTACATGGTCCTACATGGACTGCCGGGAAGTTAGTTAATTAGTTTTCAGCCATATTAAATTAAAAAAGCTTTGTGAACTGTCAGTTCTTAGGCAAATATAGCTGTATGAAAAACAGCAATGATTACAATGAATTATCTTTTTCTATAAAGTAACTCATGCTAAAAAGAATATTCTGCATCTAAAGGATAGCGGCCTGATGGTCAGTTGGCTAGCGTTCTGGCCTTTGATACCACAGGCTTCATGTTTTAATCCTGGTGATTGCATGGATATTTGTGATTGGTTCAGAATCCATATTAAGCTGTAGGTGCCGATCTAATTAGCCTAAAATGTGCACAAAATGACCGTAGAGTGACAAACCAAACAAATTTAAAGGATAATTGTGAAAATCAGAAGAGAAAATTTTGAGACCTGATGGTCGAGTGACTAGCGGCCTGGCACTCGATGCCACTGGTTTCGAGTTAGATTCCTGGCTGTACCATGGATGTATATAGTAGTTCGGAATCCACTTTAAACCGTAAGTCCCGGTGTCCCCAGTAAAGCGTTAGGCAAAATGTTGACAACCCTACCCTGTAAAAAGAAAACATCCGTTTCGGAATCTACCAGTAGGCAGATGACCTTGCCCACCATGGGGTTTGCGCCATTGATGATGAAAAAGGAATTTGATTTGTTTCAAACGTTTTTGAAGTAACATATTTTATGCAATACTTTGAATGGTTGTGGTTTTTAAAAAATTGCTTAATTCATATAATCTAATCTAAGATAAACAGTAATAGCAATATTTTTCAATGTTATTGTGCATCGACGGATCTCGAGTTTCATTTTTTGTATATTATAAAGTGAGGGTGGCTAATGGGAGATAATATATCCATTTATGCAGCCTTTATGAGAGAAAAACCTGAAAAATTCCTAGCAGACAACCTTACTGTCAAGGATAGACGCTCATACACTCTGTCATAATCGCTATCTAATCTCCTTGTACCTAAAAGAAGAGACTGCATCAAGAACCAAAAATATCCATCCTAAGCTCACTTATATGATAGCTGCCCACATTATTACCGAGCTACCAGAAAGAGCCAGTGAGATTGTTTATTCATTGCGCTCTCGCTCTATCCTGCTACAAGTCGGGCATTTCAACAGACTTTCAATTTTTAATTTAATTTTGTGAAATTAATTGTTAAATAATTTTTTTGAGATATTTCAATAAAATCTTGTGAAGTAATTTCTTTTATTGCATTAAAACAGCTCAGCATATTAGAAAATCTTTATTTTGACATGCAAATTAAGGAAACTGTCAGGCGATTTAAATTTGTAAACTCTGACACGCGAAATGACGTTCGAGATTATGTCCTTAAAAAAAACTGTTTTCAAACTGGTTTGCTGGTGTTCCTATTTGCAAAGGTATCTACAGGTTAGTTAGTTGGATGGGAAAGACATTTATTATGAATTAGAAAAACTTATTTATTATTTTTTCCAAGAAACAATTTCAAATAAAGAACAGCCTTGAATAAATTCCTCTTTCAAATGTTCTTTTAAAAAATTGAGATTTTGGTACTTTTAAATGCGTTTCTAATTACATATAGAGTGAAACTGAAATCGATTGTTTCAATGAAACAAAGGCTCTTTTGAAGGATGGGAAAGGTTTCCACTATGAAAGTCAAAAGAAAAATTTTTTTTAAATGTTACCTTTTCTCATCTCTACGAGATAATTTTTGCGATTCAATGGAATTTCAAGCTATGAATTATCTGATTAACTCTGAAGAAAGGCAACTTTCATCAAATCTAATCTGATTGTAGACTTCCTACTGTACAACTTATAATTTAGTAATGATTTATTTGATGTTAAGAAATTTAATAATATATTTTTTAGCAAATTTTAAAGGGATAGTTGTTTTGTTACATAGGTACGGATATTTACTCCCACGTACATACTTACATAAACGAACACATTTATACAGATATATATGAGCACATACAAACGGAAATTTAAGCATACGTACATACCGGTATTTATGTACACGTACAAACAGGCATTTAAGCACACGAATGTATTAACACGTAAGCGCACGTAATACGCATATATGCACACTTACAAACTGACATATATTCATACATACATTCAGGCATATATGCGCATGTAAAAACTTACAAATAAGCATATGTACATACGGACATATAATCATATGCACATACGGACATATAACCATACATACATAAGGGCATATGTGCACTCATACATACGGGAATATACGAACATGCTTAGATAAATGCATACATACATGCGGACATACATAAATACACAGACGAAATATGGACATAAAGGCATATATATACAAATGGGCATAAAACCACTCGCAAATACGGGCATATATACAGACACGGACACATACACACAATTACATACTGAAATATAAGCACACTAGCATTCTTACATATAAGCACACGTTTATGGGCATATACGTATACCCCCATGCGTGCCTGTATGCAAATTAGGTTATATGCTCATTTACATACGGGCATATATAGACACATACGAATATATATCCACATATAGGAATATATATGCACACTTAAATAGGGATATATACACACCCAACATGGATATATAGGCGCATGAATATATGGACATATGACAGTATATACACGAACTTATGGACATATATGCACCAATATAAACCAACATAGGGAATACACACTACATAAGGATATACACGCATACGTACATACGGATATAAATGCATATATATATATATATATATGTGTGTGTGTGTGGATATATGCGGACTTGTACATAAATATCATGCACATATACATAAGTATGGATAGTAAGATCCGGATAGTAATATGAATATTATACATCTTTATTATAAAGAGGTACAATATCCATATTACTATCCAGGCATGTGTGTACACTCACATATGCGCAAGGCCGTATATTTTGTACATACAGGTATGGGCATATATTCATACGTACTTTTACATATACGCATATATAAACATACGTGCACGACATATGTGCACGCGCACTTACATGCAGGGTCATATATGTTCACTTATGGAAAGAGAGTATATTCAGATGTATATAAAGATATAATTGCATAAGTGCATACGAAGATACATACTGGCATACAAGCATACAAACACAGATGCATATATTCGAACATACACATTCTTTTACAGAAATGCAAACATGCACTTACAGGAATACACATTTAACGCATATGCTCATACACTTATATATATATATGAATTCATATACAATAAGTATATTGTATATGCATATAAACATACATATACATATTATGCATATCTTGCATATAAACGTACTCACGCATACATGCATATATTTTCTCTGAAATATATACAGATTAATTTATGCATGCATATTTATACATAGATCCACTATATAATTGTTCATGTAGACATGCATACTGTTCTAAAATACAATTGTATGTACGTTTTCATAAATATACATATTTACAGGTTCTCGCGTAAAAAATAAAAATGTAAAATTCTGAAAGGTTAATTTGAAATGCAAAAAGAGGTCAATTTAGCTTTTAAAAGGTTGAATTTGGATTGCCAAACCTGTATCAGATTAAGCAAAGTCGCAGATCTTTTTGTGGGGCTCAAGTAATTTGCCAGCTGCCCGCCTTATCACGTGTTACTGTAAATTAAATTAAATTAAATTATTTTATGTGATTTGTTTAGTAATTAGTTACTTTTTTTAGTAATTATTTGTAAATGGTGCTTTCATTTAAAAACCCTAAATCATGCACAATTTAGGTACAGAAATATCTATGTATGAACAAAAAATATCAAAATGGTTTTCTGTTATTAAAAAATTTAATAATCGCAATTAATCCATTACTTGATGCAATAAATAATACTATAAATTAATAACAATAAATTAATCTTAATCCACTAACAAATTAATTAAAAAATAAGTTTCCAGTATAAACTAATTAATTGGCGCGGTGTTCTTCTTAAGAAGTCATGTCAGTATTACATAAGAAAATTGCTTTTAATGTTACTACTGAGCCCGATTCGTGACCCAATATTAATATTAAAATTTATTCGGATGGAAAAATTAAAAAAAAAATATATTTGAGTAAATCTATACCTTCAAGGCAGCTTTTATAAAGTGTATTAAAATAAAGTTGTTCTAGAAAGGTAAATAGAAACCAACAAAATTATGATTTTCTAAGTAAATGATAAATTTGCTTTTGAGCAATGAATTTTACATTTTTCTGTCTTCAACGAGAAATATTTTAAAAATTGATTTAAGATTTTTTATTTATGTCTTTGAAGTACCTTCGGACGTTTTAAAAGTAAATTCAGGCCTAATGTTGTGCTTTAATTTTCTTACAGCCCCACCATATTCAAGACTAGTTTTCCATTGTTAACGTGTGCAACTAATGTGCATGAAGACACAAGTTGGAATCCACTTGTAGCGTTCGTTGCAATCACGACTTTCAGAAATGAAAAGTCATGATCATAATGTGATCAACATCATCATAGCGTGATTTCTCTCTTATGACACGAAATTGGGGAGCAGTTACCCCTAAACGCATGTCCAGAAAACAACAGCCTTCCCTCATAACTCATAAGGGTGATCTGATGGTCAATTGGCTGGCGCTCTGGCCTTTAATACCACAGGCTTCAGGTTCGAATCCTGGCGGTGGCATGGATGTGTTTGTTAGTGGTTCAGAATCCACGTTAAACTGTAGGTCTCGGTCTAATTAGCCCAAAGCGTGCACAAAAGGACAGTAGAGCGACAAACCTAACCAAACCATAACTCATCAGTGATATGTTCGTGATGTACATAAATAGAACACAAGGGCCACTGATGTTTAAAAAAGTTGCTGTTTTAAAAAATAAAAAGGAAAATGTTGAAAATAATTCTATCATCTCTAAATAAAAGAAAACCACAGCCTTATTAAACAGTAATGAAATAAATAACTAGCACTCTCAGGCTCGGTATCATAGGTTTCGGGTTGGAGTCCTGATGGTGCCATGGATGTTTGTAATGGTTCAGAATCCTCTTTAAACCGTAGGTCCCGGTCTAATATGACTGTAGAGAGTTGGGAGTATGCTGGCAACCCTACCCTGTAAAAAAAGAAAACATCTCCTCTCTCGAAATCTACCAATAGGCAGACGGCCTTGGCCCACCATGGGGCTGTTGCGCAGAATCAAAAAAGAAGAAGAATGAAATAAAAAAAACTTAATTTTTTTTTTTAAATATCTCTTCGAAGTTCCTTTGAACATTTTCAAAGTAAATTCAGGCCTAATGGTGTGCTTTAATTCCTTACAACCCCAGCCTATTCTATTCTATCGTCGTTTAAATATAAAACATAAAAATTTAAATAATACAATTTAAATAAATAGTATTAAAATAGAAATTTTTAAACTAATACACATTTGCATTTTTTATTTATCCGTGATTGCCAAAAATGTAAATCTACAAAATAAATTCTTCAGATGTTCAAAATGGTGATATCTCACTTAAAAGTTTCCGCACCACTTTTCATCACCGGCAGTGTTTACCCTAAAAGTGGGACGGACAAACAAAGAAGTGAAGGTTCTTTTATTCCTTACCGTTTTACTAATTGCAAAAGTTGTTGCTTTGTAATCAAGAAACGGTCCAATAGCAACCGTACAACGAGGTCGATTCATCAAAAGTGGCGTGCATGCTATTCGATGAGTTGCGAATCTGTGGTTCGCTCATTATCTCCAGAAAGTGATGGTGAGCAAATAAAGGAATCTATTAGCGTCGAACGGTAGCAGACTTTCATGTACAGAGGTCACGGCTGTGATGATTTTGGCATGCAAACAAGCGAGTTCTGGCGTCCTTCGATTCCGATGGGCTGTCAATTATAATGAGATCACGAATCGCTTGATCGAAATCCTTTCACGGACATCACAGGATTTGGAATCTGTACATTTCCAACTAGAATCACGAAGAGAATTATTATCAATGGATGGCAACGAAGATACGATTTCAGATAGGCGTGACTTGAATATCTGATTACCACATCAACGAATTCCGGATGCGTGCTTATATATTATTGATATGTATACTACAATCCATAAGTGTACTCATACCAGCGTTTTGGAAGCCTGATTGCAATTTTAGAAACACAAGTCTCGATTTTTTTAATTGATGGATTATGAGACGATAATCATAAGAGCTTAGGAACGATGAACGATAGTCGCGAGTTTGATGAAATAACGTCGAAAAAGTACCAAATCTTTTAATTGTTTACTGTATGTTAGACAAAGGTTTACCAATCAAAACTGAAATTTGATTTAATGCTTATTTTCGTGCCGAAATTGTAAAATTGGTTTAGTTTCAGAAATAAAAGTGTCCGAACGTTTCCACCCCGTTCTTAAGTGTTATATTTCTTAAATACAAATTTCAAGTTGAATTTTTAATTCAGGATATATACTAGAAAGCTTCTAAAACAAGCATGATTTCTAAACAACTTGCCAACTTTCTTTTTCTTCTAAACAATTTGCATACTTTCATTTTCAAAATTTTTGTAAATCACAACAATAAATTTTTTATTTTTAACTTGCACAATATTATTTCTCCCTACAAATTTCATTCTATATATATATATATATTAATTTTTAAATAAAATTTTTTTAAATATAAAATAAAAATTTCACGCTCAAATAGTTTCTGAAACTTATAATTGTTTTCATGACATGCACCCTCTATTTAATAATAAAACGTATTTTTCATTACAAATAGGAATCGTATAATTACTTTCTATTTACTGTAATAGCAAAAAAAAAAAAATATCAAATGATATATTCATCAATACCACGTGACACTAGTTTTTAAATTTGTTTATCTCTGAATCCCCATGAATTATTTAAAATTTTAAAACTCCTGAGTATTATTATTTATAATTTTAAAATTCCTAAGCATTATTATTTATAATTTTAAAATTCCCTAGTATTATTATTTATAATTTTAAAACTCCTAACAATATGCCTGCCGTTTTTCAATTTTTTTTTTTCTGCTAAGCGAGTATCATCAATCCATGCCGCCACAGTGCACATAGACTACATTTAAAATTTACAATTTAAGTAAATCATATAAAATAATAATCAGATGATAAAATGTAACTATCAATTAAGAAACACAATAACTGGCATACATAATGAAACTGTAAATGCAATTAATGATATGCGATTCGTCCTAAAAACTTACATTAAATGATGTACATAGATTACTCACATAATGAAATTAAACATTATAATTATGATGAATGAGATTTATGTAGCTACAACTTTCCACAGCCAATTGTTTGTAGTTGTGGATCAAGTTTGCTTGAGGAAATCATCAGCAGTGACCTCAATTGCTCATCAGATAACTTCGATTTGTAAATATTTTTTGTATATTTAATTTTGGAGAATGTTTATTCGCACGTATAAGTAGTTCCGAAAACGGAAAAAAAAATGACGATTCACCTTCCGTGCCTTGAATGCACCAATCACCGGCTAATTTCAAAACGAAAATTTGCTCGTAATTAAAAACTATAATAAGTTAGTATAATTAGCCAGCTCAGTCTTAACCCTTAGGATTTAGTGTAGTAGTCAGTGTGGTAAAATCGCAGAATAGGGGCCGTTGTTATTTAGCGTCGAAAATAGTTTTCGTTAAAATGCATCAAATGACAAAGAAAGAAAACAACCGAAATTGCATGAATTGATAACGAGTGAAATGAATCGTTATTAAAGTTAACTGTTTCTAATTCTTCTTGAAAATTCCAGTAATTGAATGAAACCATGTAATTAATTATCTCCTAATGCTTGTCCAATCGAGCATTTGGAGATATCTTGGTTACTACATTTGGCAGCCAAAAAATGTCGCCAATTCTCAACGGCCCTATTTTGCGATTTGTTCATCAGAAGGGCGCTTTAGGCTAAAAAGTTTGAAGATATCTGCCTTAACTTATTTACAGTAGTTCAGTTTTCATCTGTAAGAAGTATACTACACCCTTTTTGACTATTGCACCTCATAGTTCGAAAACAAATAATAATATCTAAAAAAAAAAAAATTAAAAATAATATAAAAAATAAATAATATAAACAAATAAATAATGATAAACTAATAAATCGTTAAAATAATGATCTTGTTGATCGTTATTTCAATGATCACGAAATTCATTGTAATATCAGTTAGTTTGGTTTCGTTTGTCGCTCTACGGTCATCTTATGCGCACGAGGGCTAAATAGACCGGGACCTACAGTTTAAAGTGGATTCTGAACCACTCACAAACATCCATGGCACCGCCGGGACTGCAATATGAGTTAGACGGATACTATATACATATACATTACGTTATATACATGTACATGCATTCATATATACAGATACTATATACATTCTTGATGCTGGTGAGAGAAATTTTATTCAAAAGTTACAAATTTCTGTTGACATTTTTTTTACAATATTTCGGTAAACTTGAAACTACGTCAAGTTAAATATATCAATTTGTTTTTAAGCGATATTTATAAACTATTTTAGCATTGTGAACCATAACATTATTTAAGATAAATATTTTACTTAAATGTGTTCTGTTTTTTAATTAAAACTGATTCTGCACAGATTTTAGAGTATTTTGTCATAGATTCATTTTACAGTGGGGTCCGAATCAATAATGAATAGATCAAGCCAGATTTTGAAGACTGATTGTAGAAAATCAAGAAGAAATAAGTAGATTAAGACAGCAAACGATTTTCGAGAAAACGACATTCGATAGTTGCCAATCTATATTCGAGAAATAGTTTTAAATTAAACTCAAGGGCTCACCTTTTGCTTAAAACAGTTTAGACAAACGAACAATCCATCAACGGTTCATTCATATTCATATCGTTTTTCGATAGTGTTCTTTGATTTAAAACTTTTAAACTAAGAAGTTTATTAGCTCGGAATATTTGTTCCATATTATGTTTCCAAAAGAGGAAAAACATTTCGAAAAAGTATCTTGTACATTTTTGCAGGCAATTTCAAATTAACAACATCAAAATATTACTAATATGGTGAGATAATCGAAAGAGGTTTATTTAACATTTTGTTTCATTTATTGTTCATGTCTCCATCTGACCTACTAAGAATCCTTTAAAATTGCGGAAGATTAGAATATGAGAATTAACTTATTTTACCTTGAAATTTTCCACACAAAGATGAGTTAATTAGAATTACACGAAAAAAAAAGGAGCTTTAGGAATAAAAACAGGTTACAAAATATTCCAGTTTTAATATAAATGTTTCTTCTAAGAATTTCTCTATTTTTATGTAAATATCCTATCTCTGCTTAATATCTCTTAAAATCATTATTTTGTTCATCTCTCAAAAGGTAATGAACAATTTCTATAATGGTTTATGAATACTAGATTACATTATAATTTTACCCTTAATCATACAAGCGAAAGATCGAATTTAAATTGCTCAAAATAAAAATTTCGCGAACTTTGACTTGAATTATTTATAATGCAATAATTGAGGAGTAAAATATTTTCTTTTGAAAGAGATCTAAAATTTATGCATGAGTTTTTATAATTGAGCAAAATCCTCTAATTTTTTTTTTTTAAATGTTGTTAATTAAAAAGCATTGAAATATATACTAATGATGAATTAGCTAAGGGTCTAAAAATGAACTGATTTATGACTTTATTCTTTGATGTGCATTATTTATTTAATGTTCTTGTTTAATTTATAATTAATTTTGCTTATAATGATGGCATTCAGATTAATTAAATTAATAATTAAATATAGCTTAATAACATGCATCAGAAATGGCACAAAATTTTAAGGCATAGTGTTTTTGTGACTTGAATAGCAATAGAATCTAAAATTGGAATTTACAATAAAAAACGATTGTTCATTATAATTTAATCCGACTTAGCCTACGATATAACTCTGTATTATCTGCTGCATAGGCACTAATTTGTTTGTATTGAATTCGTAAATATATATTTATAAGATTGGTTTTTTTTCAATTTTATTTTATTGAAAATGTAAGAAATGTTGCAATATTGAATCAAATGTTTGATAAGCAACATAAAAATGTGGTAGTTACCGACAAAACCGGATGATGCAATATCATGTTTTATAAGTGAAAAAACATCTTCTTATCTCAATAATTTTGACAAAATGGACATATGAAACATCTAAAATTTTGCAAAACTGGCTTCTAGAGAAAAACTAATTCAAAGGTAGTAAATACCATATTTTTATAGCTTTCAGATTTACTGGGCGATTCAAAATTCAGAACAAATTTTAAAAATTAACAATTAGAAAATCAGTAAAGATATAAAGATGCCGTTTGCAAAGGAAAAGTGGTTAATGTTAGAAGTTTTACCATCAGATGACATTTTCAAAATGCAGATTACTGTCCGGAGCTGGTATAGCTGGCTCTGAGACAGTTTTTGAACATTTTGTTTCTTCTGATTTCTACAGACAGAGAATGCAACCTGGGATTGAACACCTCAAACTTGTAGCTGCTTGATGGCTAATTGGCTAGAGCTGTGGCCTGTTAGTACCACCGGCTTCAGGTTCAAATCCTGGCGATGGTATGGATGTTGCATCACTTTTATAAATTCGTCTTATTGGCTTGTCAATGTTTTCTTACTAGAGTCCTTTTGTTTTCAAGGCACACTGCAAAGCTATGCATCATTTTGACAGCATTTTGCACGTTTTAACCATAAGAAGCAAGGATCGATTGGTGAATTATGCAGACTCGGAAACTCTCATAAAAATGTGTTTTCTCAAATTGTGTACTATGGCATTTTATGAGTTTTAATTCTCTTGATTCTTTAAACTCATTAACAGTAAAAAACACTCACTTTTAATAATCATAATGGAGATTTGAATGAAAGCTTTGAGTACTAATTACATTGTATCACGCATTCAGTTTTGTGGGAAATTTCCAGAAATTTGCCATAAGTTACACATGTGCATCCTTTTTGCGATTTGAATAGTAATTGCATTTATTTTTTCATGGTCTGGCAACATCGAATTCAAGCAATGCATCCGTATAAATGAGTTAATTTAAATCGGATTAGTATTAATTTTATTTGTTCATAAGTGCCCGATAAACCTATGTCTCACAAACAAAGACAAGTATATAATAATAATAATGCTGATTAACAGCTTCAATAGTCCATAAAAAATAAACAAATGTTCGACTTTAATCAGCTACCTGAAAGTAAGAGACACATGGATTTAAAATACTAAAAATTAGAAGTTCATGAACTAAGAATCACTGCTCCCAAAGATAAAAAACTTCTGCAATAGATCGTCAAATAAGTATGAGCGATTATTTATTTAGATTTTCTATGCAAAAGAGCATCTGAAGAATCTTCGACCTTTGTTTAAAATGTCTCAAAAACAAAGACACGTCTTGATGCAAAAAAACCTGATCATTTCTTTAATGGCCCATGATCAATCAATCATTGTTCCGTCTTATTTAAATATCCCATAATAAAAGACACCTGGATTTAAAATCCTTAAAACAGGAGGTTCACGAACTAGGAATCATTGCCCCTGTAGGATCATTTGCAGAGGTAAAGGACATCTACATCTAAAGATCTCCACATATATCAGTGTGTGGATTTTAATAATTCCGATCATTTTCATGTCCATTCATGGGCAGGTGCATTACATGCTGAGGGGTCATGGCACCCAGCATAATTTTTTCTCATCGTGAATTTCATTTCGAACATTCTCGTTCGAGTAACTTTCCGTCAAAGATCCCTGGAGCAATTACTGCAAATGGGGATGGAAGTACGTTTGTTATCGGCGTAATAGCCTCTGTTCCAGCATAGCGATTGTTTGTTCCCCAATTCGCTCTATGGGAGGTTAATTGAAATTTCTCTTTCTTCGTTTTTCAGGGATACGCCCAATGCTGACTCTTGTGGAACTGAATTTTTATGCTGCCTTCTTATTGCATTATTCGCAATACAATTTCAAATTCAGTTTGAATAAATGAATCTAAAGATCACTTATGTTACGTCATTTTTTTTTTCAATATAGGAAAGATTCAATTTAGTGTCACAGTTGGAGTTTTGAGAATTTTAGATCACTCCCATGCTATGAGGGAGAGGGGGAGTTGAAAGATCGTTGTACTAACAAAACAGAAAGAATTTATAAATAATTTTTAAAAAAATATCCATTTGAAGATACAACGCAAAATTTACCTTTTTGGATAATTATCAAAGGTTTTGAGTATTTCTTTAGAATCTTTGTGATACCGCTTTGTCCATCTTTCTCCGTGTGTTAATTTTTTTGTTTAATCAAATACTTTAGTGAATAATGCTAGTACTAAAATTTTGATGAATGGCGTTGGTGATTTTGCATTATGTCGAAAACAATTTTTCTTCACACTCTGTTTTAGTTTGGTAAAATGATAATATCTTCTTTTAAAATTTTAATCGTTGGGGATTTGAGGAGCATAAATTATGAATAATATCTGAATTTTGTTTTTGAAGAATTATTTCAATTTTGCTATTGTGGAAGTGCCTCTTATTTTCCGAAAAGTGAGACTTGCCAGTCTTCCTCTGTGTTTTTGCTTAGTCAAATGCTGTAGTGAACAATGCTATTACTAGAACTTTGATAAATGGCGGTGGTTCTCATACACTGTTTTAGTTTGGTATTTTGATAAGTCCTTCTTTTAAAAATTTTAAATGTTGGTAATTTGAAGTGCTTTAATTTTGAATAATATCTGAATTTTGTTGGCGAAGAACTGTTTCAATTTTGTTATTGTGGAAATGCCTCCTTTTTTTTTTCAGTGAACAGTCAGATAGTTAACTAAAAGAATCCATATCAGCATGATTTGCACTTTTTTTTTTGTATAAAGGCAAAACAGTTGCATTCGTCACATTTTGGATATCTTTAACAAAGGGATATCATCGTTAATGATATCGAATACGAAGAAATCTGAGGACACCAGAACAAATTTGTAAAATAGATTTTCCATAACTGATACTTGAATTTTCTCTAGTCCTTCGTCAAGCATACTAGTTTTTAATAAAAATTGCACTATTTTGCAATCACTCTACATGAAATTAATTTATAAAATTCCACTTCTTGTAAATAGTAGTAAATTTTGGGTTCGATTTTAAACTCACTAACAAAAAAAAAAAAAATACATTGCATGAATTTTCAGTTTGAATATTACTTGCAATTGATATAAAATGAACGATTTAAAATAAACTAATGTCACTAACACGCCAAAAATATTTTTTTATTTCTAGGGGTTGACACCCCCGGTTTTGTGATTGTATATGAATTTTTAATACGATGTCCTTCGAATAAAATGCAAAAATAAATTTAAGGACAACATGAAACAGCAACCACAAAAATCTGGTTTGCATGGATATATTTATATCACCAAAAAAACAATGCTACGATCCATTAAGTAAATTACATTGAAAAGAAATTCGTCGTTTCTGTTTCTCTTGCAATTAAACTTAAGTAATCACATCATGGACTCGGCTCTTTCATGTTAAGAACAAAAAAAAAAAAAAAAAAAAACTATCCCAAGAAATTAATGTCTCATTTGTTAATCGGCACAACTAACAGAGAGCGGTTCATTTCGAGTCAGAGATGGAAAACTATCTGGGTCACTCGACCACAAGGCCCACTGTTTTCCGATGTAGTTCAAGCACAAAATAGAGATCAATTATTCAAGATGTGACGGTCAAAAATATGGGGTGGAAGACCCCAGCAGTTGCCAGGACGACTGGCTATCAGAAAAATGACCATGCACCAATTGCAGGCAGAACTGTTTGTAGCCAAGGAGACGGGCACAGAAAGCGTCCAACAGACACTTTAGGGGAATTAAAAAAGCATGAATCATTCAGCAGGAAGAAAAGTGTGTAAATTTGTTTAAATGTAGGCCCTAAAAAATAGTTTAGTTTGTTTAAACTTATAGCGTTTAGTTAGTAAAGGTTTTTTTGAGGACCCTAAAAGTAAGGGCGACATAACTTTTCATGAGATAGTCAGCAATGTAATTGTTAAATAAGTAGAAAGAGGTTAAGTGTGAAAAGAATGAGAAATTTTAAAATAGAACACGGGAAATTTTGGGATATCGAAGTATTAGTGTTGTTCCTTTTTTATGGGCTACATTTTATTTTTCATCCCATATTATGAACTGATTTTTAAGCCAGGATTAAAAGGATATATTACTATTATTAAAAAAATTTAAAATAAATACATTTCATTGATAAGTTAGAAATATATAATATATATATATATATATATATATATATATATATATTAGTATTCAATTGGTATTATTAAAATATTAATTTGTTTAAATAATTGCTTTTTATTTTTGCTTTAGACATATTGAATTAATTGCTTTAGACGTGCGTGAAACAAACATGTCATTTCCCAGATGATCAAATTTTCCTTTGAATGGGTTTTTTTTTTACTTTACAAAGATTAAGTAATGAATTTTGTAGAATGCATTGAAAGAGTTCATGGACTTGGTCTAGATGTTGCTGTCGACCAAATGGGATAAGAAACAACATACAAGTAAAATAAAAATCAACAATTTTTGGAAAAACAAATTTTTTTTTGAATATTTATTTTATGTTTCACCATATCTACTACATATTGCTGCTATTTTCGATCCATATTGTTCCACCGAATTTGGAACGAATATAGTCAGAACACGCATATTATATACTTCTATGTTACTTTTGTGGCATATGGAGCAGCCATGTGGATAGCATTTTTGGTTTACGAAGTTGAAACTCTATTCAAAACATGGAGAGCTATACTAAACTCTATTTCGTTTACTATAAACTAGTAGGCTGGACGATTTATACCGTTGGGGTGGGAAAAAGGTTGCTGTTGACCTGAATAAAAATGTTGCCGGTTTTAATCCCATACGACAATATTCAAATGGTGTAGTTCCCACTAAAAGTTCTCCTTGAAGACACTTGCCTCCTTCTTTCAGCGACATGGAGCCAAGTCAGACTTCCACCTACGGATGCTCCATCACAACTGAAGCTGTTCACCACCTCTTCTATCTTTCCATGAGAACACACGGATTCATGATGGCGGCTTTGTAATGGTTCGGAATTAACTTTTCCACTTTAAGCCGTAGGTCCCGGTCTCATATGGCTATAAGAGCGTCATGGAGCCTAGTCAGACTTCTACCTATGGATGATCCATCCCAACAGCTGCTTCCTTTCCCCCTGCCAATCAGTAGATTACTCATAGGATGTCCGTCCTACGCTGCCGGACACTGAGGTTTAATCACAACAAACAGGTCCTAAAAATAATTTTCACAGCACAGAAGATATTTTTAGCTTGGGGAAAATTCAAAAAAATTGTCTGTGTTGTTCAAAACATACCCAGAATAAGTCTGGGTGGGTTTTTTAAATGGATATCCTTCACGATTTTATCAGGAATTATAAAGGTTTTTCCCCTGCGTTTTTAGAACACGAAGCATCTAAATTAAAAAAAAAAAACCAGAGAATCCTCACGACGAAACGCAAGCTATTCTTCGAAAATTTTAATATTTTACCGTTAATTCAGAGCGGCACTTATCTGTTTCAACATCGCCACGTTCCGAGATCATTACATCGATCAGTCTAATTGTTTCGATACGCAAACAGGTGTTCCTCTAGGGCTATTTTCTAATTAACAGGTTAATTCAATCTCGTTAGATGCCATTCTTGATCACGAGCTCTTTGTTCGTTAATTGAATTTGCGAAGGATGCTAAATGTCCGAGGGTCACCTGATATGCGGAATACTAAGATTGCGTTGATTCGTGATTGCTATTAATAAAGGATGAGAGATGTTTTTGCTATAATAATAAAAAGCAGGGTTTTCTGTTCTTTGAAGACAAGAGATTCCATGTTGGATTACTTTGTCTTACTACAAATCTGCATTCCCATGTATAAAAATAGAAATGTGTGTGTATTTATGTCCTAGCATAACTTAAAAACCTTAACGCTAAAAAGTAACTGTAAAAGCTTTTATTAATTCAGTTCAAAATTCGCAGCCAAATTGCGAAGTAATTTTATTAACTATTTTTAATTAAATAAAAATGTGTTTATTGCTATTAGAAGACACGGCTTTAAAGCTGTTGTTCTACGAAGGATTGTTGTCGGTTAAAAATTAATTATCAATAAAATACACTCATGTCCATAAATTAAGGATAATTCAGAATCACACAGAATTGAACTCTAAAAATAAAATTTCACCTGTAGAATTATCACACACACATCTTGAAGAAGAATATGCAAATTAAAGGAAACCACCAGATGGCGCGGATAGTACGTCACAATGACGAGAGTGTAAGAGAGGGGTATATAAGGAATGGTGGCAAAAGAAGTAAAATTGTTCACAAGCGCTTTAAAAGCCTTTCAGTGCAATAACCGCATAGTTATGGCACAAAGGAAGCATGCATTTGGATGATTTTTTACGTGGTAGAATTATCGGACGACTGGAATGTGGACGTACCCAGCTGGAAGTATCCGAGGAACTTGAATCGCCCAGAGTGCCATCTCCAGCCTTTGGCAACGATTCCAAGATGATAGTAATGTGAGTAGATGTTACAGCACAGGTCGCCCTCGAGTTACAACGCCGAATGAGGACCGGTATTTAGCAGTTACTGCCAAAAGAAACAGACGGAGCACAGCATCAGACCTGTCTCGTCAGCTCTCTTCATCTACCGGTATGACAGTTTCAAGGCAGACCGTGTACAGACACTTAGGGTCTATATGCTCGTAGGCCTGTCAGATGTGTTCCACTTACCGCAACTCACTGTCGCCTGCGATTAACCTGGAGTAGAGAGCATGCATAGTGGACACCGCAACAGTGGTCTGGTGTGATGTTTTCCGACGAGTCCAGGTTTAGTTTGCAGTCTGATTCTCGCCGTACTTTCATATGGAGAGCGCCAGGTTCCCGTTACCACCAAGAGAACACCATTGAACGACACCGTTACGGTGGTGCAGGATGGCTCGTTTGGGAGGAATTATTCTTGTTTCCAGAACTGACCTGCATGTTCAGAGTGTAACGAGGACAGGCTACATCTATCGGGATGTCATTCTGGAACAACATGTACGTTTGTTTCGGGGCGCCATGGGTGCTGAATTTCTGTTTATGGATGACCCCGTCCTCACCGTGCAAACATTGTAGACGAATGCCTTCAATTGGAGGATATCACCCGTATGGATTGGCCAGCGTACTCGCCGGACTTGAATCCAATAGTGCATGTGTGGGATATGCTTGGCCGACGAATTGCAGCCCTTCAACCCCCTTCCACCTGTCAACCGGAGCTTCGGAGGGCATTGCTTGGTGAGTGGTGTAATATTCCCTAAGATCAGATTACTAATTTGATACTCAGCATGCCTAGGCGTTGTAAGGTCTGTATTGCATCGTCCGGGAGACATACTCCATATTAACCATCATACTAACCATTTTATGCTGTTTTTTTTGTAAATAGGTTCTTTTTTGAAATTTGCTCCAGGGAGTAAAAATCGCAATTTTATTAATTATGTCAAACATATAGCATCTTTTTTGCTCTTTACCTTTTGTTTAATAAATAGACTTTACAAATAAGTCAAATTTGTTTTGCTTCTGTCTCTTTCTTTGCCTGAACTTCATTATCCTTAATTTATGGAAATGAGTGTATTTCATACTGATATAAATTATGTGAGAAGGGTTGCAACAGAATGCTAAAAAAAAGAATGGTGTTTAAAGAAGTATATTGTATAAATTAGCGGTGGTTGTAGGGTTTTAAGCTTATAAATATAATTATTATTACATAAATAAATTGAATTTTATATTGATAAATATAATAATATATAGCTACACCACAGATTTTGTAGAAAATTGGCAAATAGTCAAGTCGGACGGATCCAAATAGAGTGGTATCATAAAGGTATTTTTGCGGGTTTTTAATTACGATACAATTAATTTTAATGTTTAATAAGAAAGATTTTAAATTGTTTTATATCAAAATAAAAATTAGATGAGAGTAGCTCCACAATTGTAATTTTACTTTTTTTCTTCAAAACTACATTATTATGAACTATTACATTCCTCACAAGTGATCAATGCGTACGTTTCCGCTTTTAAAACGGATCTTTACCTTTTACACAATGGATGGTCGAACTTTATATAAAATAGATAACCACTGTATCAAGTTTCCTTACGCAATTATTTTATCCAAAATTTCATAAAACACAATAGCTTAAAGTTTCCTCAATTGAGATACCTTCAAATTTATGGATAAACCAGACGAAATATTTTTAACCTCCTTTAAATTATTTTCACGACTATAATGACTGACTAATATCTTTGAACACGGAACACGTTACAATGACAGACTATAAAATTTAACTATAACACTTTAATGACAGATAACGTTAAAATGCCAAAATGATGGAACTTATTATTTATTCTTCCTATTGGTGAGAGAATCAAATTAGGTTTAAATTTAGAACCTCTAGAAAAAGTTTAAATTTAGAACCTTTTATTTTTGCAATCAAAAGAAGTTGTAGAAAGAGTAGTTTTATTATAAAAATCTATTTTTTTCTATATGTAAAAGTTTTTTCATTAATCATACCACAGCTAAGAGAGTTTTGAACACATTCTATGCTATGAACATGGAGTGATCTGGTCGGAGATTTAAATTGGGATATCGAACATTTGAATTGGGTAGCTCAGTCTGAAACTGAAATTTTTTTTTCAAACCGAAATATTTCCTGTCCTTATTTTGTGATATAAAAAGTGTCCATGATAAAATTTAATAATTTAAATATTTAACTGTTTTTTTTATGCCAGAGATTTAAAGAGTATATACAAACAAACTCACCCACCCATACATACACACAAAAATTTAATAACGCAATTTTTGTTCTTAAGACGGACCTACAATTAACAGATTTAGTTGTTACTCTAACCTCTAACCCTTATTAACTATGGGTCTTGCCTTTTCTCCTAACAACCTTCATGCCTTTCTATAGTTAATCGCTGTCTTAGTATTTCTGTTTATAAACTCACTTCAATTTTTTATTTTCCAGGCTGTGAAAGATATTAACCAGAACACTTTTAATGATTTCTTTTTGATTTCATCTTCTGGGACAGCAGCAGCTTTACAACTTTTGCTACTCTTGGACATGTCTTTTTTCTCTCTCTCGTCGCTTTCTAAGGCTGGACCTCAACTCTTAGATTTCCTTAAAAAGGACTAATCAAATGAAGCGAAAAGTCTTATGAGATTTCATTTATCTGTAAAATCCATATGTGTTTGACTATAACTTGTAGTAAATTCCGGGATTACTGTATATATATACACTCAAGAGTCAAAACATTATGACCACCTGTCAATAACGAGTTGGCCCACCTTTGGCGCGCAACATAGCTTCAACCCGCCTTGGCATGGATGCCACAAGTCCTTGATAGATGGCCGGAGACAGATTGCACCGGATGTTTAAGCAACGGTCACGCAAATCCGAGATATTGCGAATTGGTGGTCTTTGAACTCTGAGCTGCCGTCCCAGGACATCCCAAATGTGTTCTATCGAATTGATATCCGGTGAGTTAGGCGGCCAGGACATTAACTGGAATTCAGCATCATGTTCCTGGAACCACTCCAACACAATTTTAGCCATGTGACAAGGGGCGTTGTCCTGTTGGAACATTCCATTTCCAGCTGGAAAACAGAGGCCATGTAAAGGTGCAACTGGTCCGCAATGATGTTCAGATACCCTGTATTATCCATGGTCTGCTCTACCAGAACCACGGGTCCCAGAGACGCCAAAGAAAACGTCCCCCCAAAGCATAATACCATTACCACCGGCCTGTGTATGACCTACTGTACATTGAGGGAGCAACTGTTCGCCTGGAAGACGGCGTATCCTGACACGGCCATCGGCGTGATGAATGACAAACCGTGATTCATCTGACCAGGCAACTCTCTCCCCACTATGATCCATGGACCAGTCACGATGTTCCCGGGCCCAGCGCAGGCGCAGTTGGCGATGACGCTTGGTCAGCAAAGGCACACGAGTGGGATGTGTGCTGCGTAGCCCCATATCCAACAGTGTCCGCTGAACAGTGTGCTCCAATACTATTCTACTTGACCCTGCATTGTATTGGGCTGTCAGCTGAGCTACTGTCTGGCTCCGGTTTTGCTTCACCATGCGAGACAGTCTCCGACGACCTTTTTTTTTTTTGATAGCGTGTGGACGTCCAACACCATGTCGTCTACTGCTGGTTTCACCGTCATTCATCCACTTTGCATAAGTACTAACAACTGTAGATCGCGAACAACCCACGAGTCGTGCAGTTTCGGAAATACTTGTTCCGAGCCTTCGAGCTCTTACAATCTGCCCTCTATCAAAGTCGCTCAGATCCGCAGCCTTTCCCATCACACATAGAAGTAAGTGAAAGAATGATTCTTCAGACTCTCCAGCAGCAGTTAAATGCCACTTCCACCTGATCACGTGCCTTTCAGGTCCTCCAGGCGAGTTCATTGCAAAATGTAGGGGTGGTCATAATGTTTTGGCTCTTGTGTGTGTATATATAATCTGAAATAGATATTTGGGCCACAACTCTATCTATAGCACATTCTTTTCAGTTGTTTCTATTAATTTAATATTTTTACTTATTCGACTTGAATTCTCATTTCTCTGTATTATGCAGCTTAAAATTATTTATTAATTAGAATTCCTACATGTTTAGCTCTAAAACGATAATATTTTCATCCAAAGTTCCAATCTAATCCTAAGTATGTTAATTTTACTAAAATATTTGTCTTAACTTTTCTTTAAAACGCGGTTTCCTTGGATAAATGATTCACCATCCCTTTTTGTGAAAACTTTCTGCTAAGCTCTGAGGTATATTATATTACCCCTTTTATTTTCTGTGAAAGTATTGTTATGTAATAACTACGTTAGTTTTCAGCACCAAATTTTAGAGGATTATTTTTATCTGAATCCGAGCAAAATGTTACAAAAATTGTGCAGTTTTAACCGCTTTACTTATACAGGATTAGTATATACTATAAAGCAGGGACGTAAGATGGCATTGTAAAAGAGAAGCGATATTCAAATTATTTACAAATAAATTGAAAAATTTCTTATTTTTGGGTGTGAAAGGTAAAGAGATATAAACCTTTATAAAGTAAACTGTTTCATTCGCAACAATTGATATTGGTTTCTGTTGCGATCTTAAATTCTGTTGTTTGAACTACATTTATTTTCAATAGGATCAATATCACGATATCATGAACAATTCCCTAAAATATATTTCGTATTTATAAACTCCCACATACATTATATATATAGGAAAATAATTAAAATATAAACACAATGAAAGCTATAAATCTATTTGCGAATACTTCTTTAAATAGAATTTCGTTTTCTGGCGTTTGGAGAATTAAAAATTAAATATTTGCGTAAGTAAAATGGATAACAGAGAAATTTGAAAATATTTATTACATTTCATCATTTTTTTTACCACAGATTTAGAGTACAAGCTCAAAAAAGAACGTCTACTCCTTATGTGACAGATAGTATGATAAAAAAAGGAAATTTAAAGGTAGCTTGTTGTATTCAATTAAGAAATTCATCGAAATTGACGAAAATGGCTTTATCTTTATTTCTCTCATGAGAAATAAAGGTTAATGTATAAAGATATCATACAATCCATTTACCAGGTAATGGACTTAAACAAACGAATTATAAAGTAAATAAATGTGAAAAAGGTACTACAAGATGGAAATAGGAATTTTATGTCCTTTATGTGGAAGTATTATCAACATTATTTTGGTCGGAATTATACTTGGTTCGTAATCCATTGATGAATGAGAAAATTTCCTGGTGTATATATATACATATTATATATATATATATATATATATATATATGTATGTAGGGTCCTTCAACGGTCATGGGTCAAAACTTTCATATTTGCTAGAGAGATGAAAATCATTATAAGGATTAGAATTAATTATTAATTTGGACTTTTGTAAAGCGTTTTTAATTTTTATCTATAAATTTACTCCAGGATTAATTCATTTACTAGCACACATCGATGCAAGATGAGCGTTGCATTTTGTGTAATGTTAACGTTCGACTCCCTTCCACTATCCACGACTACTACGCTGCTTTATGCTTAGAAATTGCTTATTTTTCTTTCACATAAATACTGTCAATTTTTTTTTAAAAGCATTTTTAGATAGTTGTATTACATAGTTGACATGTAGGAAATTTTTGAAAAAAATACCCACATATTATCCGCAACACAATGTTTTGAGGTTTTAAAACGTATAATTGACAAGAAATGACGGTAATAAAAAAGGACAGACAAGATTTAAGTAAAAAATAAAAAATAAATAAATAAACGCTTTCAGTTTCAGAATTGGTTAAGAGTATAGTTTATGGAAATGTGCCCAGCCATAGCCCAGACCATATTTAATATATGAAAATGTTTTTTTTTTTTTTTTTTGGTTGAATCATTTTATGACTTTTCTTCTTGTATGGCGTACATTTTATGGATGATCCCCAGTTATTCTTTTGTACTAATGATTTGTTCTTGCTAGCAAAGACTCTTTGCAACTAAATAAATAGTACATTCAGTTTATTACAGTGCTTATAAAATATACTACGTCATTAATAGTATATTTATTACCAAATCTTCTATAAAGGGAATAATCTTAACTAAATCTAAGATTTAGCCACTGTCTGAATCAAGAGAGGAGATGTTTAAAACAGTTTGTTTCATAAATAAATAATATAAATAAAAAATAAATACCTTGAAAAATAAATTCATCGGTAATGAATTTTATCTTAAGTCAACAGAATGTTTCACTTTAATATGTACATTTTACTTTATTATTATTAAATTATAAGCATTTTACATTTCAAACAATACAAAAATTGCTTTGGAATCAGTGAAGAGGGTTGTATTCCTTTACTATCTCAAGTATCAATTTTGATCATAATTACTTTTTAGGGCATTTTTGAGTGCGCTTTGGAAGTAATTCAGGCTAAATGTTTTGCTTTTTTTTTTGTTTGAACGCAAACTTTGAAAGCAAAAAAACATCGTATTGGAAAATCTCTTGTTTCTAAGTGATCAAAGATAATCTTTTTATAGATCTAAGAGGAATTAAATGTATTTGTTTCCAAGCAATATTTTTCAATTGGCATTGTGACGACGTCGTGGCAGTTCTGAGCTACTGAAGATAAAGCAGAACGATGGTTAAATTGGGAAGAAAGCAGGTAGCATTCACTATTGAATCACCGGAGAAGGACTCAGCCTAACTGATGATTTTTTAAATGCAAAAACACGTTTTGCGAACAGTTTCATACAAGCCTACTTGCGCTAAGTGTGAGTAGTTTTAAAAGTGATACGCTATAAAATTTAATAGTACGTAATAAAAACTGCTGGATACATAAACTACACCCCTACCATCGAGTGATTATTTTTTGTTGTTTTAGACCAGTAAAATCAGGTGCAGTGAGATTTACTGCTAGTGCGTGGATTGAAAAAGCGTTGGAGGTAAGTACTGTTCAAGCTCTTGTTTTTATCTTAAATAAGATAAAATCTTTCTTTTGCATAAAGTTATGCTCTGGCTAGAACTAGACCACATGTCTAATCGAAAAAATAATAAGTTGTTATCTAACTTGCTCTTAATGATAGTTAGTGGGAAAGTGATACTGGATTGACAAAGTTGTCAAGATTCTTGTTGAAATGAAATTTAAAGATAATTAAATCTGATAACTGAAATCCACAAATATTTATTCCACGATTTCAGAATTTTCATGAACAAAGACATCGAAAAATAGGAAGAACTATGCATTGAGGAACCTTTGAGTTATGAGTTTGACTTAGTACTTAATTATTTCTAAGATAAAGTGACGCTGGTTTTGATTTGTTGATTTTATCTTAAATAAGATAAAGTCTTTCTTTTGCATAAAGTTATGCTCTGGCTAGAACTAGACCACATGTCTAATCGAAAAAATAATAAGTTGTTTTCTAACTTGCTCTTAATGATAGTTAGTGGGAAAGTGATACTGGATTGACAAAGTTGTCAAGATTCTTGTTGAAATGAAATTTAAAAGATAATTAAATCTGATAACTGAAATCCACAATATTTATTCCACGATTTCAGAATTTTCATGAACAAAGACATCGAGAAATAGGAAGAACTATGCATTGAGGAACCTTGAGTTATGAGTTTGACTTAGTACTTAATTATTTCTAAGATAAAGTGATGCTGGTTTTTGATTTTTATCATTTCAACAAATAAGTTTTCGATTCAAATGGTTTTCCTTTTCATACGACCTAATTGATTTGTTGTTGAATTCATTATCTTCACTTCCTAATAACCAAATTCTTAATTGAAAGACAATTTGTAATATTGCAAGTATAAAATTTTTTAATTTACCTTCACTATCAAAGCCATGTGTTATTTCGTGTCCGATGATTGATCCGATTGCAGCGTAATTGACGAACCTACCGAAAAATTATTTGTTCTAAAAAAACCATTGATTGCTATAACAACTATATAAAGTTAATTAAAAGCAATAAAAAGTGAATTCATCTGTAAACACAGACTTACTTGGGCATAGAGCTGCTATAGAGTGGCAATTGAAGAAATGCAGCAGGAAAAGCTGAAATAAAATTAGAATTACAATCAAAAGTGTGTTATTGTTAAAAAGTTTGTTTGTTATTATTTTGTTAAAAAAGTTTGTTTTATTATTCAAGGAATTGATAATAGTCAGAAGTTTGATAAAGATCAATCAATGCATGAAATGAAAATACAGGATTGTTGCTTATGTTTAGAAATAGTTTATGCAACGAAATGGGAGACAGTGCCTTCTTTTGTTACCTTTAAATAAAACAAAAAATATTGAAAATAAAAATATATTGCATCCATTTTATGAGTGGAAAAGAAAGTGATCACATTATGGATTATTCAGAGGATAATATATGCAAATGAGATTAAAACGAAGTATTTTCTTAAGGATAATATTACATTTTTAACAATGATTAGATCTTCTGGGGTGATGAAATACTAATTGACACCTTTTCAAAGTGCTTTATTTTTAATTCCAATAATTTGATTTGAATAATTTCGGGCCTTTTAATTTAAAAAAAAAAAAAAGAAAAGAAATTATAAAAAGTTTACTACCTATTTTCTATAATACTATTTGTTATTTAAGAGAATTATATATAATATTTGTTTTACAAATTTTAATTTGAAGGATGCTATACTTTTTGCTATTCCCCTTCATTTTTTGTTATTAATGGTCAAGATAATTTTAATTATGCATTTGTTATGTAAAGCCTGAATTTGTTATGTAATTATGCATTTGTTATGTAATTATGCATTTGTTATTATTAATCTTAATTAAGCACTTGTTATGTAAAGCATGCATTTGTAATGTAATTATGCATGTTATTATTAAAAATCTTAAATATGTCAAAATTGCTAATTAATTATGTATTAATTATCTCAAAAACAGCAATAGAATTTTTAATGATTATAAATTTAATATGATATTCAATCATATAGAGCATATTATAAAAATACTTGATTTTACCCCAAGTATAAATAGACACCATTTTGATAAAGCATATTTAAGTCCTGTTATTTTAATATTTCTATAGTTTGAGTATTACTAATTGTATTACTGCGCAATATTTGGCAGATATGAAGCTATTTATTGAATATTATTCATTCAAAATTGAAGTGAAAAAGATTTGTTCATATATCACAACTTTTACTTATGAAATATAATTGTATTATAGTAAATTATACTTACTTATAGAATTAAGGTTTCTATTATAAGCAGCATTTATTGTTATTGGAGACACTGGCCACCTAAAAAATGAAGACTGAAATTATTTTGAAAAAACCTTTAGTAAAGTAAAAAGCATGTAGCAAATATTGAAAATTTCAATTTCTGTTTTCTTAAAAATCATTGCAATAACAAATTATTTGTGTAAAGGTAAAAAAAAAAAAGGTTAAAATAGTTCAAAAGAGTTTCAGGAAATAACAGATTTTTATGAGAACAACACATTTTTATGAGAATGCATTTACGTTTAAAAGTATTAGCGGCCTTTCACCCTTCTACATATAGTAAATATCAATATAAGGAGTAAAATAAATATTACAACACGAAATAAAAACTTCTAAGTTTAAAGATAAAGATAAATAATAGATTTAAGGAGGATAATATTTAAGAATAAGGAGAAAATATAAGATATAAGGGTAAAATTAAGATTAAGATATTGATTAATCTTAAGATTACAAGAGTAAGATGTTAATTAATCTTAAGATTACAAGAGTAAGATGTTGATTAATCTTAAAATTACAAGAGTAAAATATTGATTAATCTTAAGATTTCAAGATTAAGATGTTGATTAATCTTAAGATGACAAGATTAAGATTTATAGATTACAATACATTATAACCGAACTTTAATGATTTGTAAATTCAATAAAAGTAAAATTTAGTTTAACTGATTTATTTATATTTCATAAAGTATTTGATGATAAATAATAATAATTAATTATATATTTATCTTATCTTTTATTTATTTTTGATAAGAAAGCTTTAGTAAAACATGGTACTAAAATTTATTATTTGAAATTTTAATTAGTAATGAAATTTTTATTTCACAAATATAAATATCCTTTACATCATTTTAGCTTTTAAAACACTATTTGTTTCAATAGCAATAAATCAAATAACTATAATAAGAATATTTGGATAATATCCATTGTTTTATCAATAGATTAATTTTTAAACCATTTTCTATATCACACAGTTCCTAATCATATTATCCATTTTTTATTTTATGAGTCTTTTAGAATTAATTATTAATCCAAATTAGTTGAATAAAAATCAAAGCTTTTTGGTAATGCTAAGTCTCCGCTAAAATTAACTTACTAATTAAAATTACTTATTATTCCGCTAATTTTACTTACTCTTCTTTTTTGGAGGCACCTCAAAGACTTAATTACAATACCAGTTTTGTACTTTGTGAGTTTGATATCATTCTCAAATACGTTATCTCCCATCGTTGGCATGTTAGTCTGGAAAAAGATATTTCAGGAAATTTTTAAGAAAGTTTAACAAATGACTAGCAAAAGATTCATTTAAATAAGAAAAAAGTATTTCGATTTGTGGATTGTTTATTTCTGTTGTTATTGGTATAAAAAATAAATTTATTATTTTCTTAAGCTATTTTAAATTACTTTAAATAAATTAAAACAATCTGTTTAAAAATTGAAATGGTATTTGTAGGGGGAAAAAAGGACTAAGTATATTTCGATTATTATGACTTTTAATGGCAGCACATCATTGCAATCTGCCAATTTATTCTGACTATAAAGCATATTTTATACAACACTAATACCTGTCGATACTAGGACATCCCCTTTCGGGCAGCTCATCTGCCTTTTCATTTCCAGGGATGCCACAGTGAGAAGGAATGCACTGCAAAACGATTTTAACCATTTTATGTTTTTCATGTAATTCTCGTAGTAGGGATCTACATTACATTAAAGATAAAGAAATAGGAGCTTAAAAACCATTGGCAATTGCCAAAATTGCTGCCTGAGAGTTCTGAGAATATGACAAACTGTTCAGAAAGGGAAGGACAAGCATTTAGATGGGTCAAAGCAACCTCAATCGCCTCAACTTCACCCTCGAACGCTGTTTTGTCAGTTCCTAAAGGAAATTCTGGAATCATGTAATGTGGCATTTCAATTTGACTGTAAAGTAAATTTTATGTAATACTGATACCATGGAATCGATTCATAATGTACCGGAGTTGTAATTCTGTATCAGGGAGATAATTTTCGTAATTACTGCACATTTAACCTTGCCATCATACACATATCTATGTTATTTTTGTATTATCGTAAATGTTAACTTTTACATTCCTCCACAAATCAGAATAAATTTAATTAATATACATATTATTTAAGATGGAATAACATTAATTTTATAAAAATAGTCCAATGAATTTTGTTACCATATCATAATTACGGTTCTCTTTTTCGCCCTATGCTTTAAAAGTCTTCTTTGTGACACCTATTATCTTGTTGGAAGGAATATCATAAAAGTTTTGCAAATTTCTGGAGATCAATAGATCTTAATATTATCGATTTAACAGCCCGGTTCAGTTCGAGATTCTAAAGGTACCGAATAACACGTGAATAGAGTTAATCAACTTGCAAAATTAAAATGATTTTCTATTTTAAAAGGAAAATCAGTGGAGTCGATGTTTTAACTTTTATACAAAATATTTCTAAATATTTTTAAAGTCAAGTCATTTTTATTCACAAAGTCACAGAAATTATTTCAACATGTAGAACGCCTTTGACCGTATTTTAATCATTTTTTGGGGAGTTCGTTTTCCTGTCAGCATTTGAAGTTCATATTTTTTTGAACATTTGAAGGTCATATTTTTTCTGAATACTTTAGGTTCATATTTTTTTCTGAACATTTGAAATTCATATTTTCTGAACATTTGAAGGTCATAGTTTTCTGGACATTTGAAGTTCCTGTTTGTGTAATTTCCATTGTTTTCCACAATAATTATTAAAAAATCGCAGTGACTTCACATTTTATAGATGATCTATCGGTTCTTAAAATCAGCACAAACTCTTAAATGTAGAACATTAATGACCTGAAATTCGAAATAATTCACAGTTTTTTAACTGCCATAACTAAAACAATTTAAATTATATTACTTAATTTAAATTCGAAAGGAAAATTTTTTTGCGTGAAATTACTGTTTAATTTAATCCCGACCTACTGATACACTTAAAATAAAAACTGAAAATTTACAACATTGAATTTGGCACTCGAACTGTTATTATGACTTCTAACATTTTATTGTACTTTAATAATTTTACTCATTTTCTCTGTAAAATAAGTTTATAATGAAATCATTAAAATACTGTATCTTACTAGAAATGTTTTGCCATTCGCGTTTTCGTTATCTCAATCAGAATTGAAATTTCCCTACAAAACATCTAATGCTCCTTAAAGAAGAATTACACCTTTTTTTTAGATTAGCAATTTTTGAATAAAATAATCATAACCGTTTAAAATAAACCAAGAAAAGTATCATTCGCGTAAAATGCGAACATTCTTTATTATAAATAAAGTAAATATTAAAAAGCAGCCTAAAAAGAAGACTACAGTAAGAAGCTTTCTCACATATAAATATGAATCCTTATGAAGTAAGTTAATAAGCAAATTAATGAAGTGAGTTAATGAAGTAAGTTAATGAAGTGAATTAACGAAGTAAGTTAATGAAAGTAAGTTAATGAAAGTAAGTTAATGAAAGTAAGTTAATGAAGTAAGTTAATGAAAGTAGGTTAATGAAAAAATTCTTCGCAGTAAAATATCAATAGAGCTTCATTATTACACATTTAGAGCTTGTAAAGTGTTATAACAATGTCTATAACATTAAAAGTGTTTTGTTTATGTATGATTTAAATCAAATTTATATACTTTTAATAAAGTATACTTTTATTTTATATTTATATTTCAATAGATTATAGTTAACATTGTGTTTCCTTTTGAAATCATGGAAATTATACGTTTTTTATGTAAAATTCTACAGATTAAGTATTCTATACAAAGCTTATTTTTATTTTGTATTTATGATGGAAGTGAATAATTAGTTTTATTAAAAAGTATAAAAATCTTCTTCGAATTTTCAGATTATGTTTTATTTAGAATTTATAATTAGTTAATATATAGGACTCATTATTGCAAAATAAATTATGCTTTCTTTATTTCCTTCTGAATAACAAAAAATAATAACTTAATTTAAAATTTATAATGAAGTTTTAAAAATGAAGTGATTGTAATAATCTGTTAAAGAATTGGTATGAATTCATTGGAAATGATACAAAGGAATACATTGAAAATATGAATATTTCTAATAGACCTTAAGATAAATACCTGGAGATAATAGTCATCTAAGTTGTTTTCATCTGTTATCCAATCTGGGAAACCAACATTCACTTTCATTGCTCGAAGCTAAAGACAACACATAAGAAATGCTAGCTTAATAATTTGAAGAGAAAATGAAAATTTTATTTGTAATTTTCGATTTACAAATCAAATTTACAAGATAAAACCTTATATTTTATAATGATTATTATAATTTAATATTCGAATTTTATATTATTTATTAAATATTTGAATTTTAAGAATCGTCCATGTTTATTCAATATATCCTGATTATATATCCTAGATTATATATATTCCTTAATATTTAGTTTCCTATATTAGGTATACAACTCATTTTTAGTCAAGTTTATATAGAAAGATAATCCGGATTTGGACACACCCATGATTTGGTTCATTTTGGATAGTCTCAATGAATCCATTTTTCCTATCCAGTAACATTCAGTGCAAAAATTATTTTCTTTGATGTCTTTGAAGGAGCAAATCACATATGGTTAAGGGCTTTTTAATATATCTTCATTTCTGTTCCTCCAAATTTCCTTGTTTTTGAGCTATTTCCATTGCATACACATGTTGGAAAATACATCACAAGGCAGCATGTAAGACATTTATTAAATTTTTGTGCTTGGCACAGATTTCCATCGAGTAACGTTTCAAAATCTGCATTTCCTATATTATTTATGGATTTTAACATTTTTTTTTTTGTCTTCCGAGTCGAAATCATGACACGGCTACATGGTTTTTCTAGCAGAGTAGGTTCACCATAATCTTTCACAAGGAACTGCAGTTAAACTTTCACAAGAGACTTTAATTGCAGTTTTTTTAAAGGAAGTAATACAGGAAAGCTTTCGGTCTAATTGTTTGGCATACCTTTCAAAATTCTCAATGGAATGAAAAACAATGAATTTTTTGCAATTCAAGAAAATGATATACACTAATTATCAAATCTTGCTCTAAGTACTTTCTTATGAACATACTTCCATTCTCATTCAATGAAATATCTTACAATCCTGCAATCAATTACAAAACTATGTAAATTTATTTGTATAACCCATATTTGAATTATATAAACTTGTTTTGAGTTTTATAATACAAAAATTATACAACTAATTTATTGTCTCCCCTCTTGTATTAAGTTTCCAAACTTTAATTACAATGACAAATTCTAAAATTTCAACCAAATATAGTTATTTGGTCAGTAGATATGAATAACAAACAAAATTAAGGTATAGATCTAAACGTTGAAAAAAAAAATATTTATTGAGAATTATTAATTACTTCAAATAAATCGTTAATCAAAATAGTTACATAAATTATAAAGTTATTGGTTTTTAATTACAAACTCTTTAAATCTCAGGCCCAATATTTAGAAAGACCCAAATAAGATTTTTTTTTTCAGGCGTATTTAATTTTCTTGAAAGAGAAATTATAGAACAATTCAACGAACTGATTTTTAAATTTGTATGGTTTTATTCAGTTTTTAGAAATGTTTTGAAACTGAAATTGCTGGAAATGAAAATATTCTATTGACTTTGTTAATGTATGTAGGGTTCACAATTCCAGAAACAAACTGCAGCAATTTATGCAATGATATAATCTCATTTTATTACAATTTCAATAACTTTGATAATGGAGTTATAAAATAGATTCTTCTCTTAGAATTGAATCACTTGTGGAGAGAACGTTAAGCCCATTCTGTGCTTTATTCTTATGCTTATTAAAATAGTTGCTATTAATACATGAATTTGAAGATGATGAAGTTGACGTTAATGTGTAAACTAAAAGGTGTCATATTGAAATTATAATCCTTAATATTAATTACAATTTAAGGAAATCTGAACTTTCGCAAGGTTGTAGTTAATGATGAACACTAGATCATCATACATTAAAGGATTTTAAAGAATAAAATTAATTTGAGAGCAGTACCGAACGCAAACAGAATGCATTTTAATAGCTGTCCTCAAAGAAATAATATTAATCATTATTTAATATTTAATTATAAATAAAGGTATCTAAACAAAAATCAAAAGAGATGCTTATGACTGATATTGAATTATAAAATTTTAAATAATATGTAGAAAATAATCTTATATAAATAAGAGGAAAATTTTTCACAGTTGTTCATTACAGATTTCTCAACTCATATTTATAATTGTTTTAAGGATACTATTACATAATAATTTTTAAGAGTTATTTATATTTTTTTCGTTTCATTATTAAATAAAATTTTAAAAAAGTGCAGGAATGTATGAAATGACTAAAAATCTTAAAATTTTTTTCTAAAATCAATTTTGCCTTAATGCCTCAGAGTGCATTAGATAACATATGTAACTTTGTCTATGCAATATTTTTAATATTAAGATTTCTAATTTAAATAAATGCTGTTAAAAGCTGCAAATAAAAATATTTAGGCAAAATATTTCAAACGATAAAAAAAGAATGCACGAAGTGGCAATAAAAACACTGAAATCAATAATATAGTAGAATTTATTATAACATAAAAGTAGTTTGCTTGATATCATTTATGTCATAGATTAATATAATCTTGAAGTGTAGTTTTGTCTATGTATTTTATAATACAAGCCTTTAATCTATTGAAAATTTTGGTGTTTTATCAATAAAGAAAAATACTTCACAAACGAAAATAAATTATAAACGAATGATTTTCAAACAATGTATTACTATCAAATTCCACGTGATTTGTTTGTATAAAACTTTTATTTTTACGGAAAAAGAAAACATGTTTTCCTGCTAATGCTTTTAATGCTGTTTTTTCTGCTCTATGTACGTATTTTGAAGTTTCAAAAATATTTGTTGGAATTTAATATAAACATTTAACCTTGAAAATTTTATTTTTTTAACTTTCTAAGACCTACCTCGATTTTTTAATGCGTTAATCATAAAAAATATCTATGTAAGAGGCATTTGTAAATTATCAGTAAGTTTGCTAGATGTAAAGTAAAGTAGCTGAGTAGAGCAAATTGCATTATTAACCAAATATATGTTTCCTTTTTTAAAAAAATGATAGTTTTTGAAGATTTTATTTTCAGTTTAAATTGATTTAGTAAAAATCTATTCTAAGTGATATTGTTGACAATTTTCAATGCGCCTCAAAAATCTCTTCGAATTTAGATACAATCGAAATTTGTTTTTGGATACTCTACTAAAAATTTTAAAATCAATATTTAAATAAATGTTCTCAGACATACTTTGTCAAGAGCAGCATTTTGGGTTTTTCTGTCCATCCAATCATTGTTGAGCAATAGCTTTTCAAATTCAAAGCTTAAATCCAACACCAGCTTTCTCACCTATAATTTTTTTAATAATATTTAGAAATTTTACAGATAAAGCATTTACAGTGTCAATAAAATAAAATGCATATTTTATATGCTTGTCAATTTAATATAATGCATCTACAATTTTTTTTTTTTCATTTAAAAATACTTAGCTATGTTTATTTATATTTTAGTTCATTAACACAGAGAAAGAATTTTAAAAAAATCATAGTTTTTGAAGATGTTATTTTCAGACTAAATCGATTTAGAGTGCTTTAGAAAAATTGATTTTAAATCAATTTTAACTCTTTCAATTCATTAAGATCGATTTCAATCGATTTTTAATCGATCGATTTAAAATGTTTCAGAAAAAATCGATTCTAAATCAATTTTAACTCTTTAAATTCATTAAAGTCGAATTTAATCGATCGATTCTAAATCGATTTATTTCTAAATCAATTTATAATTTTCCGTATTTATTTCCTGGTAATAGTTTGAGAGATAGATAAGTTCAACCACCGATTTGTGTAAAATTGGTAAGCGGCCAAGTCAGATCGATTCAAACAGAGCGAACAAAGACAAAAATTAATCCAAAACTCCAATAACAAATATCCAGGAGAGGAAACAAATATCCAGGAAATGCATATTATATAATAACAGAAAGGATTGTTAAATCTTCTTCAAACTATATTATCATTCTTAAAAAAATCCCATAAATTATTTCCTTGGATCCTAAGTAATTGGTGTAATAAATTTCAATTCGTAACAAAAAAATTCTATATGAGAAGTAATGAAAAACTGAAAGATCTTCAAATATCGATGCAATTCATAAATAAAACAATTTTTCTTCCCTTCAATTAAGTAAAAGTATACAAATCAAATATATTTGAATACATCATCATCATCAATAGCACGACAGCCCAGAGGGGACCAAGGCTTTCCTTGGAAGAGGATTTCCATACATTCCTCTAGGTGACAAGGGTCCTCCAATTCTTAACCTCTAGTACAGCAAACTCCTTTTCAACTGCATCTATCCATCGCAACGTGGGTCGTCCTCTTTCTCTTTATCCCTGTGGCTTTGCCAAAAACGTGCCTTTTACAGGGTTTAAATCATTCATTCTAAAATACATGAGCATCCCAGTTTAATCGATATTAATAAATTTTATAATGTCTGGTCTCTATAACATTTATAAATTTCTGCTTTGTACCGCCTTCTTCAACAATCATTTTCCTTAACAACTCCAAGAATAGCCCTTAAAATATTCGTCTCAAATATACCTAAATGGGCCTCATCAGATCTTGCAAAGTCCAAGTTTTAGAGCCACAGACCAAAATAGGTCTAATAAGTGTTTTATATAACAAGAATTTAGTTTTTCTGCTTATGAACTGGGTTTAAACAGATTTCTAAATCCAAAATAGCCTTATTGGCAGACGCAATTTCTTTTTTATTTTAGGTAAGATATTATTTTGACCATTAATTTCAATATTGGGTGTATCCTGACAAATATTTCTTGAGGAAAGCATATATTTCATATTTGAATACAGGATAAATGAATAACACGTGGAAAAACATTAGTAATTGAAATCTGCTATTTGATTATTGATAAAGATAATTATTTTTCATGAAATTTGGTATTGCTTGTAAATTAACAGTCAGTGATAGCTAGCATTGGAAACTATCACATGTATAAAATTCTTAACTTCATTGTCTGTCCATGCTACAAGCAAAATGAACCCTGGCTGAACTTAGATCAGCACCCAGACATTATGAAATACTTTTGAGTTATATTTTTTCTTACTATTACTTTAAAACTTTGAACTGCCCTTTTATTTATTTTGGTGATGCACGATCTGTATGGCAATTTTGGTTGCGATCTTTGTGAATTACTTTGTATCAGAAGTTTAAAAACAGAAATAAAATTTCATTAATATATTAATAATAATAATTTCATTAGTAACAGCTATGTAATTATTGATCTTCGATTTATCGCCCAGACCTCGATATTCTCTTAAATTACGATGAATCAAAAGTTTAAAAATAAGAAAACGATTTTCATAAGATTCATAAATATCTATATTATAATTAGCTGATTTATAATTAATTATTAATTCGATAATTAATCTTCGATTTATTATTAATTTATTAAGGCCTAGAATGAACTGTGAAAAGTACAATAAAAAGTAACTTTGTAGCACTCTGCCAGCTGTGACGTATGAACTGTGACGCAACCCTTCCTTCTGACACATTCCCCATACACAATGGGGTGCTTCCTATCTGCACAACAGCTAGAGTCTTCAATAACAAACTATGATCGGACATTGTATAGTGTCCTACAGCTCGTGTAAGGTGGACCCATATTTTCAATTCAAAATGTAAACTTTTTTTTAGAGAATGTTATTAAAATGTATCTAAAATTATCCAAATACAAAAATCAATCGAATTGAATATTATAACTTATAAATAATTTCAGTTATTGAAATGGTTTTAGAATGGCAAGAAATTTTCGAAATAGTAAAAAATGGCGAATTTGGTTTAAAAAATGAAAACTAATTCAAACCTCGTTCCTGACTTCGAAGGAGAAATGCTTCTTCACATACAGGAAGGCAGCAGCCATTTCAAAGACAGAGTTAATACGATTGATGCAAGTTCTCCATCTTTCTGAGGTTTGCTGTGCAAATCCAGTGTCACGGAAAACCCCTTAACTGCAACCGTAAAATTCTGGGGAAGATGCTGCATCAACCCCATTAGGACTCTCCATCCTAAGTAGGTGGAGATCTGCCTTAAAAGTAACATATTATGAATTTAGATAAATTGAAAATTTATTATCGGTCAAAATATTAAACATACAATCTATAAGGTGGGCAAAAATTCTGCATAAACTTCAGAAATTCATACGAAAAGCGCAAATACTAATAAGGAATTGCAGTTTTCACTAAAAACATTCTCATCATGTTGGATTGTTATTAACAGAAGAAAAGATGTAGTTCAAAAAGTTGCCTATAAGGTCGCTAGGAAGCATTGATGTTCAGAAGTATGCAAATAAGTATAATTGTAAAGTGCTGACTGCTCAGTAGATCCTTCCATACGATCGAATCATTCATTTAACACATGGGTCTTCGTATTACATTAGTTTGTCATTTGTGGATGTCCCTCGTTATGACACATCAATTCCACTTTTTCTACATTTATGAATGCCATGCTACAGTTTCCCACTTTGTTATTAGCCTCTATTCTGTTTTATCCTCAGGTGAGGGGATATGTGAAACACTTGTGGTTGTAACCCGAAGTTCAATAAACGTATTGTAAACTATTTTCAATGTATGTTCATTTCTATTCTGATTAGCTAATGAAACTACATATGATTATTGTATAATAACTTTTTTTTCATCAAATTGATAATTCTATCGGAAGAAAGATATTGAATAGTAGGTTCCTTTAGAATCATCCTTATTTGCATATTTACAGAAGATCGGTGTGTGTTATTCCCCCCCCTCCCGAGATAACTTATTTGAACTACAAACATTTTGCTGCTTAAAATATCCCCTCATACTGATAATGCTTTTATGGAAAAGTAACAGTTTCACACTTTGTTATTTGCCTTCAATCTATTTAATCCTCAAATGACATTTCAAACATTTGTTGTCATACAAATGAACTTTCAATAAACAATTGTTAATCATTTTTCAGTGTTTGTTCATTTCTATTCTGCTTAGTTAACAAAGCTATATCTGGCTATTGTACAATAACTTGTTCACTCATCAAATTGATAATTCAATGAAATAAAGGATCCATTGAGTGGTGAGTTTTTGTATAATCATCCTTATTAGCATATTTCCAGTAGATCAATATTTTTTAACTTTTCTAACTGCATCTTTTTGAACTACACATTTTTTGCTTCTAAAAATGTCTCACCTACTGATCACGCTTTTTTAGGGGAAAAGTAGCAGTCTCACTCGTTGTTACTTACCTACCAATCTGTTTAATCCTCAAATGGAGGGCATGTCAAACATTTGCTGTTGTAACATGAACCTTAATAAAATAATAAAATTAATAATTCAATCAAATAAAGAATCCATTGAGTAGTGAGTTCTTGAATAATCATCCTTATTTGCACATTTACAGAAGATCAATGCTTGCTAAACTCCCTATCCGTAACTTTTGAACGACAAAAAAGAACTACCACTTTTGAACTACTACTACTGCTAAAAATATCTGTCATTCTGATAATGCTTTTAGTGAAAATATTTTATTTGTTTCTAATGAATTTTTAACGCTTACACGGATATTTTACCCACGCTGTATGTTCTTACAGATAAAAATGAATAGATGGCAGAATTTAATACTACTAATAAAAAATGAGGACATTCAAGAAGTTAATGAATCAAGTTGGAATTTTATATGTGGCAGAAAAATTAACTTTCCTTTGCGAGTAAACTGAAATTAAATTATTGACCATTCAAAAATGTAACAAATATGAACAGAATGTTTAGAGTTTATTTCTGCTGTATAGAGTAAACAAATTTTTATAATTTGTCTCGATACTATGATTAACGTGAATTTTTACAGTAAAATAAAGTGAAACCTATTGATCGACAAATACAATGTAGAACGCGGAACAGGATAGGTTTTGATAATGTTCATAATGTGATATATCTGCTGTTGCAGTTTTTTATGTACAGGAGGAAAAAGAATTTAAGGTGGCTCCAAAATAACATTGAGATAAATTATTAAAACAACATTGAGATAAATTATTAAGATAACATTGAGATAAATTATTAAATCAACATTGAGGTAAATTATTAAAAGATAATATTGAGACAAATTATAAAGATTATATTAAGATAAATTACTAATAAACCACATTGTAAGCATTCTCAAAACCTGTCCCGCCCATCTCTGTTTTATATAATTTATTTCTAAATCAGTATGAGTTTATTTCTACTATACAAAATAAACAAATTTTAATCTTTTGGTTTAAGATGCGAATTTTTACAGCAAAATAAAATTAAATCTATTGATATAGAAATAAAGCAGGAAGTGGAGATGTACAAGGCAGGTTTGAGGATGTTCACAATGTGGTATATCTGCTGTTGCAGTTTTTTTTTGATGGAAAGATAATTCAAGATGTCCTCGAAATAACATTAAAATAAATAATTGAGGTAGATGAGAATCAAGATTGTGGGATAGACTCAATGTCAGGATTATAATAAATTACTTCTTAAGCTTAGGATTTTATATGACGTCGCCCAAAATAATTGTAACGTTTGTATTCATTAAATGATCACTTGATGGAAGATTGAATCCTTAGAACTTGAATTTCTAAAAAGTAAGTGGTTAGATTTTCTGTACCTTTCCTATTTTTGTTTGTTTAACATGAAAACAAACCTTTACCGTACAGTAAAAAAAAAAAACTTGTAAATAATAATATGTGTAGAGAAAAAAAAACAATAAAAACTAATATAAAAAACGCATGAAAGTCATGAAATAAAAATGGAAAAGATTTTTCCCTACTGAAACACGTAAAATCAAATTTTTATATCGACTCTATCTGCTACTTTTTATATAATCTCTAAAAGAAAAAGATTTTTGATTAGCATTACTGAGTCGATATTTTTTTTTTTAATAATTTTTATTTAAAATAATTAAATAATAATTAAATTCGATTATAAAAAAAATAATAATTAAATTTTTACCTTGCATTGGTTTCATCTCTAAGATATCTAGAAATTTTTTCTACGTATGGAATATCTCGTACGATGATGACATCATTTTTGTGAATCTCATATCCTTTATCAATCGATAATAAACTTGAATTGGTAAATTCTTGAATGAAGTATAACCAATCAATCTAAAATTATATCAATAATTCATTAAAATGTTAAAAAGGTCTTAAAGAACACATATCTATATCTTAATTATTATACCTGTGGAATTCTTTTTTTGTAATTCCTTAATAGTCATGTTGTTGTACCAAAAATCAAAATCTTCCATTTTTTTCTAATGGACTCATCTTCTGTAAAATGAACATCAATAAAATTTGATAATCGATAAAATTTAGCGATAATCAATAAAAATATAGTGATAATCGAAAAATTACTAAACATATTTTTCTAAAGTAATAGTTTTATTTTAGTATATTTTTAGAAGTTTTCTAATATTTTAATTTTCTAAATATACTTTAAATATTTCTAAATAACTTAACATTCGCTATGAGTTTGAAATTCAGGAGCCTTTTAATTAAAAGTCTCAAAATCTGTTCGTGAAAGAGAATATTTAGCATTTATAAAAGTTACTAAATGATTGTTTATTAAAAGCGAGTTTAGTGAAAACTTGCTTTTGATTAAGTTACTAATAGATTGTTCATCAAAACAAAGTTTAGTGAAAACTTCCTTTTGATTAAGTTGCTAATAGATTGTTCATCAAAAGCAGTTTTAGTGAACTTGTCTTTGTTAAGAGAAATAATTGAATTAAATTTTGTTTTCAATTACAGTGAATTTTTCTGATTGATTTTACTTAAACTAATTTGTTATCTATTAGTAATAAATAAAGAAATATTGCTCATCTTTGTAAAATGAACATCGATAAAAATATAGTGATAATCGAAATATTATTAAAGACACCTAACTAAAAGAAATAAATTATTTTAGTAGCTTTTTTTAATGTTTTTATTTTCGAAAGATATCTTAAATATTTTATACTTCTGCATTTATTATGTGGGGGCCTGATGGCCGAGTGGCTAGCGCTCTGGCGCTCGTTACCACAGGTATCGGGTTCAAATCCCGGCGTTGCCAAGGGTGTTTGTAGTGGTTCGAATCCACTTTAAACCGTAGGTCCCGGTCCTAATAGGATCGTAGAGCGTTGCGGGGGCATTGTTACTCCGCGTCCGTGGCTTATCTTCAAGCTACACGCGCCCCTGGGTAGTGCAAAGTGAGTAACATCGATGCAGCCCTTACGGCATAAAAGATCACGGTCTATTTGCCAGCTGCATTTGAAGAAAAAACACATTTATTATGTATTTGAAATTTAAGAGCACATCAAAATTTGCTTTCGATGAAGAATATTTAGCATTTCTAACAGTTACTAAGTGATTGTTTATCAACAGCAAGTTTCGTGAATCTGTCCTAATTTAAGAGAAATAATTGGATAAATCTTGTTCTCAAGTGAGCAATACAGTGAATTTTTCTAACTGATTTTCCTTAAAATACTTCATTATATATTAGTAATAAATAATGGAGTAATGAAATAATTTCAGTGTAATAATACATACCTGCAACATTTGAGTTTCAAAATCCACAATGCTGTTAAAATCCATACTAAAATTGTTTTGCTTTTTGCACCCAGTAATACAGCCACTTTTGAAAATAATTTTTCGAATTTCTTTAATTCTTTTTCAGAAAATTCCTTGTTTTTTCTAAGCAGAATATCATTCGAAATAATTAAAGATGGTTGATCTATCTAAAAAGTAAAGACGAAATTATTTTTTATTTGATTGCCACCATGACATTAATTTTTGTGCAGATCTTTTTTATGAAATTACTTGGACAACTTTATTTAAAACTGTAACTCTGACCAATAATTAAGTAAAGTTTTTACCTATAACATATTTTTTAATCAATCTATTTAATAAAATTATTATTCGCTAAATGTAATATTTCGTTGCCACTTTTAATAAACATATTCATGGCCATATACCTAAAGTGATCGTTGTAATTAATGTAACTAAATATTAAATAAAAAATGAAAAATGTGCAAACTTAATATTTAATGGTTAATTTAAATAATGCGCTTGAAATTATATTTCCATTACGATTTAAAACATTTATTATAAGACATTTTTTTTAAAGCTTTGTACGGTTTTTTTTCCTCCAAAAATCTTTGTAAGTAAGTACGTAGAAATATTGATAACAGCTTATACATCAGTTGCCAATAAAAATAACAGCTTTTATTTTAAATTTGTATTAGAAACATTTATTTTTGTAAAAATAAGTATAGAATACATATTTTAACTATCGTTAAATACATAGAATATACTTAGTTATAGCTAAAAAATAGAGTTTTATAAAATGTTATCAGGTAGAGATAAATTGGTGATAACTCCAATAAATTGCATTGATATAAATTTTTCTTAAAAGAAAATTATTTTTCCACTAGACGAATTTGTTCCTAAAAGATTCTAGGCTTAAACTTTGCTTCAGGAAAGAATATCACTTTGCTGAATTTGAAATAATTTTCAATTCTAATGTTATGTTCCATTTCTTTTTTTATTTTCATAAGCCTATTGAATTAAGTTAAATTTCTTGTAGCTTTTAAATAGGTCTTAAATCAGGACTTTTGTAGTCCAATGTTGATGCTGCTTTCATTTGATGTTATTAGTGACCTTTGGAATTATTATCTTGCACAAGATCCGAGTTTTGACACTGCTTAGACTTTCAGAAAATATTTTTGTCAAATATATTAATGTGCACAACTAAACACGAACATGATTTTGAAGTAGATAGCTATGAATTAGAAGAAAGAGGCTTATATACATTCGCGTAGTAGTTAGTTCGTTAGAAATGTGATTATTATAAAAATAGCAAAAACATTATTTAAAATGAGCTTGAAGGACGATATTAATAATGTCTGCTAAGAGTTTATATTTGTGATTTAGTTAGAAAAACCCTTCGGGTTAATTTCCACATGTGAAAGAATTATCAAGAGATTGGTATTGACCAAAATGCTGTTTCAAGTACTTGAAAAGCCTTCTAAATAAGAAGAGTTGGTGGTTATCACGAAAAAACAACAACATGTAAAGCGAAAAGAAACCAACATCAGTTCTCAATAGCTGCGTTCGAAAAGGACAAAAGTAAACCGATTTATTAGCACCTTCATAAAGGCTGCCTGCCAGGTGGTTGCCTTGAAAGCTATTTATGCTGTCTTGTCGCCGATTTTAACAAGTTTTAACGACATTTGTCATCATCAGCTGCGTTCTACGACAAATGGTGATGATTTATTGGCGCGTTCATAAAGATGGTCTGTCAACCCGTTATTTTAAACGTTATATTAAGCTGATTTTAACCAGTCTTAACGTAACGACGCCATTTAGACTGCTGTAAAGGGCAAAAAGATCAGTCGTTTCATCAATGAAATCATATTTTGTTCACACATGATGATCATTTTATTGAATTCTAGTGGAAATTTTATTACATATTACGCAATTTTATTTAGGAATTGAAATTTCTGTCTCGTCAATCTTCTTCTGGGCTTTCGGATTAGATAAATTTTGATTTCATTATTATTTTAATCCCGATAAAGACTATTTTTAAGATATAATAGTTTAAGTCTTATGTTAACATAAATAGTAGTGTTAGTGTTCCCTATATACTTAATATTTTGTATACTCGTGAACTTAAGGTGCAGAAATATCGTGCCCTTTTTTAAGTCTATTTATGCTTAATCGTGTATCCTCTGAATCCACAACATGCGGGTGACATTTTAAGTGTAATTATTTTTGAAAAATGCATTTAAAATATTAATCTCCATCATCCAATATTCATGTGTCCATTTTTTCTGCACTATTATATAGCTAAAAATAAAAATATATTTGATTATTATAATTACTTGTAGCAACTTTCTGGTTGTGTTTTTGGATCTGTACCCACAATGATAGGAAGAATGTAGCCGTAGCCAGTTTTGATCTGTATTTTTGCTATCGCTGAAAGGGGTTGAAATTTCTTCGCAGACCAACTTGTGTCGACCACAGGCCAACCGCCCCATTCCGCTGCAAACTGAAGGAATGGTAGGGCTCCGCGGCTTTCGATGGAAGCTGAAATGAGACATTAAATAAACATTTAAAAACTGGCAGAACAAATATGGTATAACATTGCAGATTACGGAAAGACTTTATTTAGAATTTTCATTTTTACATATTTTATACAAATCAGTAGAATGTCTAATCCAGCATCTATGGGACCGGTTACTTGTCGGATTACCGAGAGTCCGCACTACAGAGGGTCAATAGAAAAATATATACTACATTGTTCTACATCTGAACTTTAATGAAAATCAAGGAAAAAATGCAATAATATATATATCTATACATACATATTATTAAGTGCATTTTTATCCTAATAAATGAATGTTGAGTAGCAGCAAGTTAAATGGACAATTAATCTATTTACGTCAAATTAATAACTGACATAGGGTGCAAAGTAAGGGAAAGGTTTTAACAGGGATTCGTCGCCAAGTCAAGTGTTACAATCTCACGTCGGACCAGTGGGGTGTCCGCTTGGCAAATGTCAAGTTAAAGAGGGTCTATTGCAATATAATCTACATATTATTACTTTCAATAACAATATGCAATATACTGCAGTAGACTTAATAAAGTCCTCTGTGATCATAGATTTTAATAATCTGTATAAATCTATCGACGCTTATGAGATATGTACAATGGTATCTCTGTATACCTTTTCTTTTGAATATGTCCAACTTCATATATGCCTTTTTGGACTTAAAAATTTTTTTTTTGGTACACAACCAACGTTTGAAATAAGTCCAGCTTTTATACACCCTGATTAGATGTTGAACATTTTGTTTGGTCTTTGACATTTAACATACTACTTTTGTTTGGAGTAAGATTCGTTCAAAGACATCAAAATCTTTGCCAAATGAGTGGATAATAAAAAACTTTGCAGAGAATTGACACCTAGAAAACTCAAACAAGCCATAATAGCTTCGTTTGGGAGGATGTAAAATTCGTTCAGACAATGTAAAATTTCCGAAACACTTGAGGAGAAGACACAATTAAAATTTTTTTGTCAATTTTTAGTTAAGTGTTAAATTTTGTGATCATCAACGTCCAAGTTCAGTAAAAGACAATGACAAAATTAACTTTGTTAAATTTAAATTTATGCACTGTTAAAAAATTATTTGGAGACTTATCAGCAGGAGCATATATCACATATAAAGATATCTAAAATATAAGTGATTTACACTGAAACGAAAACAATATTATGCTATTAATTCTTTAACATTTGATAAATAAATTATAAAGAAAAAAATCTTAATTATTTTATTACGCTCTTTTTTTCTGGTCTTTTGAATATTTTTAAAACTAAATAAATGTTCTAAATGTATTGGATCACTTTAAAAATGAGAAATTAGAAATATAACAATCACTTCAATAAAATTTAATTTACTACCACTACTGTGTTTTATCAATAAATTTATGTTCCACCATAATGTAAGATACATGCAACAATGGTGGAAAAACAGAGACATTTCTTTGTATGTGCGAAATCTAATAATAAATAAGTGGAAGAATGCGATGTCATTTAGTGGTGTAGAAGAAATCTTAAAACTGAGTTAGCTTACTGTATACATAAGGTCTCTAAGTTCATGAAATTAAAAAAAAAAAAAAAACTGGGAAATGAAAGAAGATTCAGGAATTCAGCAAATCCTGAGACATCGAAATATTTTTGAATAAGGAAACACAATTTTACTTCCCAGACTACCCAGCAGAAAGGCCTTCATCAGCAAAGCAAATTGATTTGCTAGACTGATATTTGCTAAAGCTTGTTTAAAACAGTCAATAGAATTTTCGGTAAGTATAATATTTATGGATGAAAGCAAATAAAAACATATTTGGTTCGGATAAAAATCTTATAGCTTGGCACATACCAAATACAGCCTTCCAAATCAAACATTTACAATATTAAAGCCTATTGGTAAAAGTTTTTGCGGTTAACCAAATTTTTTGCGGTTACATGGAAAGTTCTGGTGAGGAAGACTTAAAACTTTTATTGTACATTAAACAATTACGTCTGTCTAGATGTCCTTAAGCGAAATTTAAAGCAAAGTGCAAGCAATTTGGGAACATTCAAGACATTTTAATTGGTATCCGGATAGAGATCCAAAGCACACAGTTGACATTTGCAAGATATAGGCCCTCTATCATTGTCATAATGTGATCAACACCTCTCGCCAGAGTCCAAACTTAAATCCCATTGAACATCTTAGGGATTATTGCAGCAAAAAGAAACAATGAGCACTATATTTCGAGTCAACGGGATTTAAGGATGCATCCTGTCGAAGAGAGTATCAAAATTGACTTATCATTTTGTAAAAAACTGGTGAAATTTATGTCAAATTGATTGTACGAGGACATAAAGGGCAATGGTGACCCAACAAGATATTAACTCATCTGTTTTATGATTTTTCACAATAGTAGGACAGTGTTCCAATACTTTTTGACTACATTTTTTTATTGGTTTCTTTTACTTTAAATTACATACATAATTAGATTGTTCTATTTGAGTTATCATGAATTTCATTTATCAAAGTGCGTTCTACTTTATTCAATTTGCTCAATTTGTAAATATAAATCACATATTAAAATGAAGTCTTGTAGAACTGTATTGTATATAGCTTTTATAGACATTTTATATCTTCTTTTATAACATTGATAAGTAAATTAATTGTATAAAGCTATCATAAATATAATTCGCTACATTACACTGAAGTGACAAAAGTCATGGGATATTATCGTGTTGGACCTCCTTTCGCCCGGCGAAGTGCAGCAAACGTGGCATGGAAGTCGTTGGAAGTCTTCTGCAGGAATATTGAGCCATGCTGTCTCGATAGACGTCCATAATTGTGAAAGCTTGATGGTGCAGGATTTTGGGCACGAACAGACCTCTCGATGATGTCGCATAAAATGGGATTATGTCGGGCCAAGGTGGCCAGATCAATTGTCCAGAAAGTTCTTCAGACCAATAGTTTGGCCCGGCGACATGGCGCATTGTCATCCATAAAAATCCCATCGTTGTTTGGGCACATGAAGTCCATGAATGGCTGCAAGTGATCTCCAAGTAGTTGAACATAAGCATTTCCAGTCAATGTTCGGTCCAGTCGCACAAGAGGACCAAGTCCATGCCATTTACGGAGCCACCACCAGCTTGAACAGTGCCTTGCTGACAGTTTCCATGGCTTCGTGGGGTCTGCGCCACACTCGAACCCTACCATCAGCTCTTACCAACTGAAATCGTGACTCATCGGACCAGGCCACGGTTTTCCATTCATCTAGGGACCAACCGATATGCTCACGTGCCCACGAAGTCGTTGCAAGCGATGTCGTTCTGTCAGTAAAGGCACCCGAGTCGGTCTTCTGCTGGAATAGCGCAAGAAAGCCAAAAAGTTCTAACAGACAAGTCTTGTACGTCCCACATTGATTTTGCGGTTATTTGAAGTGTTGCTTGTCTGTTAAAACGAATAAGTAGGCGGTCGACCACTGCGCTGTCCATGGTGGGATGTTATGCCTGAAATGTCATATACTCTTGACGCAGTGGATCTGGGAATGTTGAATTCCCTAACGATTTCCGAAATGGCATGACCCAAAGCTCAAGTAACATTCCGCGTTCAAAGTCTGTTAATTCCCGTCGTGCGGTCATCATCACGTCAAAACCTTTTCATGAATAACTTGAACAGAAATGCTCTGCGAAAACTGCGCATTTAACCTGTTCTACGCAATGCTACTGCCATCTGAAAATTTGCATATTGCTATTCCATGACTTTTGTCACTTCAGTGTATTTCGTTTTTAAAAAATTGGAAAATTAAAAAAACGAAATAATAATTTTGACTGATTACTTACAAGTATAATACAAGATACAGGAAGTATTTTTTTTTTTCAAGTGCAATGCAATAGGTTTTTTAAAAACAAAATCCTTTTTTTCTCTTGTAGAAATTTCAAATTTCTTTAAGATTTTAAAATACACATCTTTTATGAAGTAAAAAATTATCTGCCTTTTGAATAGTTATAACTTTAATGGTTCTATGAAAGAAAACTAACCATACATATTCTTTAATGACGTGTAACAAGAAATGTACTCTAAATTTAAAAAGAAACAATACTTTTAATTAATTACTTACAAGTATTCATACAGGATTTGTAAAAACTGAATGCATTTTGAACAGCTACTCCGTCCGATTCTTCACTTTCTAATAAATCTGTAAAAAAGACAGAAAAGAAAGCTGATTCACTATTCCCGAATTTGTCAGATGTTTTGAACTGAAATCGTATTGAACGTTTACCTTTTAATTGAAGAAGTACCTTGGTTTGCAGTTCCTCAATTGCACCGTATTTATTTTTGTCCGCGGGTATAGAATGGTGCCTTTCCCATCCACCACAGCAATATGAATAGAAATCTTTACAAGGATCAACACTTAAATCCACTGAATTGAGAATCATTGATCCTAGATGATTGAAATGTAGGTTAGTGGAGAGTCAAATTAAGGATGTAGTGTAAAAGAGAGGATTTTCTAGACTAAAAGAAACAAACACAAGAGAAAACGGACTGGGGAGAAACAAATAGATAACTTTTATAGCAATTAAATATTTTTTAATTTGAAAAAATGTTACAACAATTTCTATCTATTAAATAAATGTTACTGACAAGAAAAAGGAGAAAAACCAATGATTAATTACTAATTTCTGTCTAATGGTACCATACCATTAGGCAGACATTACCGTTGCTGACGACACAGAGATTACACATTACCATTACCATTACTATTCAATGGTATCACAAAGCCCCTACCAATTGGTACCATTACTGTGTATCTCCCACGATAACTTTTCTTATCGCTGTGTTTATGCAATGACGGTCTGCTACAGGAAAAGGTTATGTCATTTGAGATCTATTTCGAGTATGAGGAATACAACGACGATTTTGGTTTGATTTTATTTCTCGGTGCCGGTTTGTAGAGTAGTTGATCAGCCATCTTGTCACTGTTACTCGTGTCCTGCCAATCGAATATCTTAATTTCAGTTGTTTTTGTTCAATTTTGTTAACCTTTTTAAACATTGTAAATTTCCACACAATCTCTTGCCGGTGCTATTAATTACTTGGCCGGTATAAACATCCCGATAAATTGCCCACTCTTAAAATTTCCATTAATGTATTATATTAATGATCATATTCTTTTTATCAGGGGCCTGAATGGCCGAGTGACTAGCGCTCTGGCTCTCGGTACCACGGGTTTTGGGTTCGAGTACCGGCGGTACCATGGATGCTTGTAGGGGTTCGGAATCCACTTTAAACTGTAGGTCCCGGTCTAATAGGATCGTAGAGTGTTGCGGGGGGCATTGTTACTCCGCGTCCGTGGTTTATCTTCAAGTTACACGCGCCCCCTGGGTAATGCAAAGTGAGTACGTCTGTGCAGCGCTTGCCTTAAGCCATCCAAGACCAAGCTGTCTAAGTGTTTGCCAGCTGCATTAGAAAAAAAAAAATTTTTTTATCAAATTATATACTAGTAATGGGGTTTCCCAGCAATGAACAAGACATATATTCCTTCCTATTGGATATTATATCCTTCCTATTATATACTACTGTGTAATAAAACATCGGCTTATGAAATTAGTTAAACCCTGAAATTAGTGGCATCATGAATACTTATTGTACTACTGTGCTCAAGAAGAAATACCAATTTTTTTTTTTTTTTTCAAAAACTCTTATTTATTCTTCCAAATTTATTTCATCGCCTTCAAAGTAATCCCCCGGACACAATGCATTTTCGAAATTTTTTTCCAATCCTCAATGCATGCTAAAAATTCATCGGCAGGGATGGTCTTCAAAGCGCACGACGATTCACGTTGAATCTCTTCAATCGACTCAAAACGGTGTCCCCGGAGTGGTCTTTTGAGTTTAGGGAACAGCCAGAATTCGCACGGTGTGAAGACGGTGGTTATGGAACGATATGGGTTTCAGTTTTGGCGAAAATGTCACGAAGAATCAATACAGCGTAAGCTGGCGCATTCAGTGTTTTCAGTACCAATCGAGATTTGACCCGTTTGAGAAACAAAATGGAATTGATAGATCCTTTTGAAATTCCAACATCGTCAGCAAGGTCTCTAATTGTAAATCGACCGTTTACAAGCACCAAATCTTCGTCGGTTGCGGTTGATGGTCGGCTAGAGGGCTCTTTTCGTCTTCGACGCTTCTTTTGCCTTCTTTGAACTGTTTATATCACTTGTAAACATTTCTTTCCGATATAGGAAGGCTCACCGAATTTCTTCCTTCTGCCACATGCCACATTCTATACGTTTCCGCAAAAAATTGAATGCAAGTTCTTTACTCAATTATTCAGACATTTCAAAACTCACCGGAGTCAGTTTTAGCGTCTCACAAAGCCAAGCGGAACTCAAACACTAATGAATATTTTGACCTCAAATTTCACACAGATGTCAAGGACAGTGCCAGCAAACTAAAAAAAGAAAAAGAAAATTGAAATTTCATACGCCCCGGAATTTAAAATTGAAAATTGGTGTTACTATTTGGACACAGTAGTATATGTCATATATATGTGTGTGTATGGCCTACCCTATCTTCGACCTACCACCAAACCTACCAACTCAAAATACCCCCCTTAACCTGTTGATTTTGTAATTGCGATCCTCAGACAACGTGGCGGGTGAGTTCTCGTGGTGGATAGACAGTAGGCAATTGATACCAAATACTTAAATCTGTCTATATTTTAAAGAAAAAAATTTGGTTACCCATATCATTTAAATTATTTTTCTATGAATAAAATGCTTTAAAAATATGCAAAAATTATTTTTGCATATTTTATCGGCATTTTGAAAGTACAATGATTAGATGAAGTATTCACAATAAATCAGAATATGAAAAAAGATCGTAAAGTTATAAAGAGTGACAGTTGTTGATAAAACGATACTAGGAGATAACAAATTTATCTTTCAAACAAAAAGAGGTAAACCCCCTCTAAATAATAGAAAGTGAAAACGTCTTTGTCTATGCAACAACAGTGATAGCAGAGACACTTTGAAGCCAATTCAATTGGACCACGTAAATTTAATTAGAAAGGTTTTTCAGTAGGCCATCCAAATGAATACCATTTTGATAATTTTTGTTAGATCCAAATTTATAGAACGCACATTAAAAACACATTTATCATTTATTTTAACACTGATTCTATACTTTTTAAAATATATTAAATAGATTTTTTCTTTCTTTTTTAAAAAAGAATTTGTAAAACTTAGATAAATTTGATATTTTTCTTTTTCAGGTATTTTATAATAAATGCTATACAAATCAGTTTCAAAAATGATCTTTCATTAAAACTTTTCGAAAAATTTATTATGAAATCCTTCCAATTATTGTTTAAAGAAATGTTCTTTATTAAATTAAGCAAATCATATTTTTTTATCTGCAGAATGATTCGTTCAAAATACTGGGTGGTTATAAATAATTTAAACTTTCCTTATTTAGAGCAGTGGGTCTCTAAACGTTTTATCCAAGAGCCACTCTGATTTCTCCACTAAGTCCTAGGGGGCAAGACTTAATCATACCAACATACTGTAGTTTTGAATAACAAGTAAATTAACACGAGAATTTGAAATAGTTGCTAATAATTTCCACTAGCAAGCTTGATCCATAGCAGAAAACAATTACCAATGGAAAGTTACAGTTACATAAATCTCGCTAATCATCATTATAATGCCTACTTACATAGGACAAATCTCATATCAATAATTACAGTTAAAATATACAATTTTATTTTGTGAGTTATTGAGTTTCATAATTGGTTGTTACACAAAAACATCTCATTATTATTTTGTAGGATGTACTTACATTGCAAATTTTACAATGTAATCAAAATAAACTGTGGTGGGCCGGATTGATGGTACTCGCGGACCAGTATTGGCCAGCAAGCAGTAGTTTGAAGACGCCTGATTTAGAGCATACTACAGCTGAAATCCATAACCGGCGTGACAACAAAATTGGTATATGCACTAAAGGAATCTGTAAAATTAAAAGTTAGCTCAAAAATTTCTGTTAGGGGCACTGTGCAGCACAATACGGAAAAATCAACATAGAAAAAAACGACATTGAACTACAAGAGTGTTAAGCGGAACTATAAATAAGATTGATAAGTAGAAATTAAAAAAATGGCGTTTTGCATACGGTGGAAGTGTTATGCAATGCAGCTCTCTGTAAAAACTAGAAGATAAAGATCAACTTTGTATTCCGATGTTTCTGGCAGTAACGATGATGGTTTTGTTACTAATTAACGTTCTAGTGTTCGCCGATCGTTGAGCTGGATCTGGGTGTGGTTGCGTTGAGACACAGGTTTAAGAACACACAGCTTTATTTACAAGCACGTAAACACGACATAAACACCACAATTAACTACAAACAATATTTAACACACAGAATGTAACACATTTAAAGATATATACTTATATTTAAGTGGAAGGATTCCAATTCTAAGCTGTAAATAAAGATATTCAGCTTTGCATTGGATGGACGAAATATACTTCCTATTCTCAGGGAAAATATACTCTGGATAAGTATATACTTCCTCTCAGGATGAGAGTTTGTAGGCCAATTTATGCACAGGATTGTGCTAACTATATTTTCTCTCGGGGATGAAAGACTGTAAATTAAATGGTTCTCAGTGGCAGCGATGTTTTCGCTGTACATCCTCTCGGGTGAGAGTCGGGTCTACTAACTATTTCTTCTGAACGCCACAAGAGACGTTCTTGCAGTCTGTAGGAGGAAACATGGTTGTGCAGGTGGAAGCACGATTTCAATGTGCTTTATTGGAAAAGCTGTTCTACAAAAGCAATGGGAATGGTACTGTTACGGTCCATAAGTTTGAAGATGTCTTGCCCATGATGGCGCGATTTGAAGAGAGAAGTTCTATCTGGAAGAAAGCGTAAAAGGCTTCCGTTGTCATACAGTCACGAGCATCTGGTACTAATATCAGTAATGCCCACGCATCATCTCAGCAGACAGGTGTTTCTTATAACTTCGAAACATAATGCGTTAATTGCAAGCCAATAAATGTTGAGATCGTCATTTTTTCCTAGTTGGTCATTTCCTATATCAATTTCCTGTATTGTGGCGTACAAAGCCAACTAGGGGACTTTTTGGAACTAATTTTTATTTTCCTAGATTCCTTTAACGCATCTGATGTTTAGTCATTATGCCAATTTCGACATCGACCGGTTTCAGATATTGGATACTCTAAATAGGGGGAAGCTTAATAATAACCACTCCGTATAACATTTTTAGTAATAGCGACCCGATAAGTTGAGCTATAAATGTTTTTGCGTTTATAGTAACCTAATCAACTGAATGGGATTTAAAACCTTATAGTTTTTACAGTTATTGTTGTTTTCGAATGAAGGTCCCTTTGAAATAAGGTTATTCTCCATTAGAACGGTAAATATGTAGCATATTCCGTCTTACCCAGAATGCACCACAGAGTTCAGTTGCATTCCAACTATGCTATGCCACCACAATTTTTGTTAAGCAATCCCAAGGTTGGCATCTACGGATTAGCATCCACTTCCTCAAACCCAAGAGATAGAAATTCCAGCGTACGTTTATCGTTTCTATCAACGACGTAAGCCTCGTCGGATTTCGAATCCTCTAGTTCGAAACCCAATGTGCTATTCAATAAATCGCTCCCATCCTAATTTTTTGATGCCAGAATATTTAAAGGAATTTTAAATGTGAAAGAAAATTTTTATTTCGCTTAACATAGTTCATGTCATGTATATAATTCTTTGATTCGTCTATTTCTTCATAGATGTTCATTTTATAGATTCTCAAACAATAAATTGTCAATTTTTATTATACGCGATCAATTTCTTTTTGGCTTCTTTCTAATATAAAAAATGAAAAAGACAATAATAAAAGCAAATACTTTTCAAATTGCAATCTATATTAAAACAACATCTGTACATACAAAGCTCAAATTTCTTTTTGTCAAAAAGTCGCATTGAATTCAACCCATTTTTCCACGATTTAAAAAGTAAGAGATTGAATTTCTTAAAAAAATTCTAAGGATTATTTTTATTTAAAAACTAATTCCAAACTTTTGTTAACGTAATATTTCCTGCATGGAATGAGTAAAAATAATAGAAAAACAAAAGATATTCATATGATGCCTATGATTTACTAGTGACTTGATTTACTAGTAATCATTACACATTGAATACATTTTGTATTTGACAATAATTCAATGATTGATCAGCGATTAACATTTAAGAAAGTTTAATGGAAATAGGGATTCACCAATATAATCAATAAAATTAATTTATAAGCAAATAAGAAACAAATTATGTTATCCATTTGGCTTATAACTTAAAATGGTAACACAAAATTTAAATATGCCGCTATACGTAGTTTGTTACTCTTTTAATCTTGTCTACTTAAATATCCTTTTCTAGATATCAACTTTGCTGAATCCTTTTATATAACATATTTGGTTAAATTATTATTTCTCACTTAATTGAACAAAGAAATATTAAGATGTACTATATTCAATAATATATGAATGAATTCCTATTGTTATTTTAATTAACCTTTATAAAGTAAACAATAAAAGTTCAGATAATTTTTACGGGGTAATTCCCCTATGAATTATGTGTAGGGCCCTATAAATTAAGCAAAATGACGGGAATTCTGGAATTGCGTATTATCTACGTTTGTATATTCATTTCTTTTAAGCACAATTTTATCGCTGTCTTTCTTTTTTTCTTTCATGTTATCTTTGACTTGAATTCTAATAACTAACTTTAAATTGTAATGGAGTAAATTACTAAGAACTATCGATTATTAATTACACAACACTGCGGTTCAAACTAAATTTTATTTATTGAGTACAGTGGTCAGTGCCCAATACAACAAAAATTTAATTTATTCACTTATAAATCACATATTTAGATGTGATTGTATATTTATTAAATGCCTATACAATTAATATTGTATATTTATTAGTCTCATTGTATATTTAAATAATGTCTCATAAACTTAATAAAGTTGTACCTCGATATACGCCCTTAATCCGTTCCAAATCCTTGGACTTGTACCAGATAGAAAATATGCCAAACTAATTTTTACCAACAAGAAATATATACTATATATTCAACAGGAACATGAACATCATATTTATATACATGATATAATGTTCCATCCTTCTCAGTGACGCATTGCGCACTCTTTGAATAATCTCAAGTGTTCTTGATGAACTTGGTCTTCCTGTATTCTTATCATCTTCTAGAGTATCTCTTCCGTCCAAAAACATTTCTCCATAAGAAAACATTTGATCTACTTAAAGAAAACTCGACGTAAACTTGTTTCATTCAATGATACATTTCAGTGGCATTTTTTTCTAAATTTTGCATGAAAATTAATTGAGCTCTTTGTCCATCTTGAAAATTCAACATGAAAAAAAAATTGTATTTCTCTAATGAACCTCAGTATCGTTTGAGATAGTAAACAAATGCATTGAGGTTTTGGCAGTAAGTCAGCTGATTGTCAAGGTATATCAGGCATGTATGATAATACAGATGGATCCCTATAGGCTGAGATTCAGCACCAGTCTTAAAAATTCTTTGACACATTGTGTGTTTCGTTCGTCCATCTTACCTTTTGTTTCTGGTTAATGCACGGCCTTATATCTTTCACCTTCCCTATTTTCTTTATTAAAGTAGAGGGAAATTGTTAATATCCCCATCTTTAATAAACTTTGACAAATATATTTTTATTATTATTTTTTATGATAAATAGACAGTGATTACAAAATATTCTAAAATTATTTGTTCAGTAACTATAAAAAAGGAACAAATGAAGAGAGACTGAAACAGATATTACATTCAAAGTGGCAGTTTTTTTCCTATTTGTCCACATGTTGTTCACCTAATTTCAATAAATTGCTGCCTTAATTCGGCAAAATTCCAAAAATATTGTTGCATAAATTATAGGGTGTTGAATATCAGGTTGAAATTATCAATTGTTTTTTTATGTATTAAGCGAATGTTTTTATTCCTAAAACACAAAATAATTATTTTAAGTCGTATAATATTTATTTCTATACAGAAATAAATATTAGCCTATATAATGATAAATTTTTAGTGCAATTATTTTAAAAATTAATTTAGTGATGGGAATACCCTTAGTCTATATCAGGTCTAGTAGATACTGTTTTTAGCAATAGAAATTTAAACTTGAAAATTCTTGGTTTGCAGATATTTTTAAGCTTGTTGGGAGTGGACGACATCTTTATGTTTTATAAAATTTTTATGTTTTAAATGTTTTATTATTATTCCTAATTGTTTACATTTTTAGTCTTGTTGAGTTTTTGATATCATCATTCCCTTTATAAAATCTGCAGTTTTAATGTTTTATTACGTAAATTAAAATCTACAAATAATGAGAGGTGTTGAATTTAAATCTAGATACGAAGGATTTTCGCAGATAATGTCAATAGCACTTTATTTTTCCATTGGGAATGTTTATTCCCAATTAATAATAGTACTCACCTATTAGATTGCAACCTGGAGTTTGACACACCAAATCTGTAAGGTAAAAGAATACAAAATTTAAATTTTGTGATACTTTATAACCTGCTTCAAATATTATTTATTCACAAGAAGTTTAAATGTACTTGAAACTACTACAATAGTTTCTTAGAATGCATATTTCTTGAAAAGTCATCACAGTTATATAATTTCTATGTATTAATTTTAATATTGTTGTCACTCAAAACTATTTCAAATGATTTTAATAATTTTGAACAATTATAAAGCGTCTCCCTGTATTTTGTTTTACTTCATAAAATCACTTTCACATCCTTATATTAAAGTTATTTAACTATTCATTCGGTTTAGAATATTCTATTACAGTTATGATTGTTTCCAACCATAATACGCTTTTGATTTTTCAATTTTGTATGCGTTATTTGTCTTATACATTGCATGGGATTTCTCTTTCCCTCCTCTCTAACATAATGTAATTTTGATCTTAATGCAATATTATAAGCAAAATTCAAATCTAAGATTCCCTAAATAGTAACATCAATAGTAACAACTTCTTTAAATACCTATAATTTGACATTTAAAATTTATTTTATTTTAACTTGCTTGTAATAATTTCCAGAATAATAATAGTTAACAATACCTATTTTCTTGAATATTTAATTCTGTTGCAATTTCATTCCTTTAAAAACATTAAATATTGTGTTTCATATTCCTTCTCTGAAATAGAAGGAAGTTTTACCCTTAACGCCTCATTAATGGCCAAATTCATATCTAAGGTTCTCTAAAATCGCATCATTGAGGTAATAATTGCAACTGCAATTTCTTTAAACACTTAAAAGATGGCATTTGAAATTTATTTTATTTTAACTTGCTTGTAATAATTTCCAAAATAATAGTTAACAATACCTATTTTCTTGAATATTTAATTCTGTTGCAATTTCATTCCTTTAAAAACATTAAATATTGTGTTTCCTGTTCCTTCTCTGAAATAGAAGGAAGTTTTACCCCTTAACGCCTCATTAATGGCCAAATTCATATCTAAGGTTCTAAAATCGCATCATTGAGGTAATAATTGCAACTGCAATTTCTTTAAACACTTAAAAGATGGCATTTGAAATTTATTTTATTTTAACTTGCTTGTAATAATTTCCAAAATAATAGTTAACAATACCTATTTTCTTGAATATTTAATTCTGTTGCAATTTCATTCCTTTAAAAACATTAAATATTGTGTTTCATGTTCCTTCTCTGAAATCGAAGGAAGTTTTACCCTTAATGCCTCAATGGCCAAATTCATATCTAAGGTTCTCTAAAAATCGCATCATTGAGGTAATAATTGCAACTGCAATTACTTTAAACACTTAAAAGATGGCATTTGAAATTTATTTTATATTAATTTTCTAGTACAATTTTCCTAACTAATAGTTAATAATAATTATTTTCTTGAAGATTTAATTCTATTGCAATTTCATTCCTTCAAAAACCGTTAAATAATATTTTTCATGTCTCTTCTCTGCAATAGACAGAAGTTTTACTCTTACTGCCTCATTAATGACCAATTTCATATCTAAGGTTCTTTAAAATCGCATAATAATAATTCCAACTGAAATTTCCTTAAAACTCCTAATATTTGGCATTTAAAATTCACTTCAATCTAAATTGCTCATTAAGTTTCCTAAAATAATATAATTATCCTGAAGATTTAAGCGTGTCACAATTTCATTCCTTAAAAAAATGATAAATAAGTTCAGGAAATATGCTAATTTTTTTTATTTTAAAAAAGATAAAAATAATTTGAATTTATTTTAAATGTATTTTTTTAAAGCAGTTATATTATCTGTCGGCGATATTTTGTTATATTATTTTACAAATACATAAAAAATTTGTTTTTAAATGGCTATTTATGAAAAGTGGTGAATATACATATAAATAAAAATATGTGCAAAATAATACAGAGAAAATTGAAAACATGCCAAGATTTCGTAGATTGAAGATTTTGTAGAGATTATTTTTTAGAAATTGACTTTTAATTTCTAAGGCATAAAAACAATTATTGTTAAAACAATTTCTTGTAAATATTTAAATAATGGCTTTTTTTAGTTCTTTTAAATAATTTTTGGTCTATTTATTTGATTTAGGTCGTAAAATGCTTTGAAAACACACTTAATGAACTCTGCACAAAGACTAAAAATGTCGCCAAGTTGGCTGACTGACCAGACTGCCAACCGTTTATATCCTTAAAACACTGTTTTCAACTGATCTGTGCATCTTTGCTGTTGGTTCAGCTTGAATTATTCGTTTAAAAATTAGAGTCCAACTCGGTTTCTAAAATTAAACTGTGTTTTACTTTGCTTGATACAAAGAAAGCAAAAGAGCCAGATGATGATTTTTCAAATGTTTGAAATACTAGACTGTTATTATATACTTATACGGTAAAAACTCTTTAATTTGGCCACTCGTCACAATGAGTTCAAATTGGAACTGAAGATACTTGAAGAAGGGGGAACAGTACGGCTTCAAAAAAGTTCCAAAGTGTTTTTTAATTTGATGACGCTGTAAGCGGCATAAAAGAAAGTGAAATCGGCTGCCAGTGATATTTTTGAATCGAAATGGCAACGTATTTGGCATGAGTTGCACATTAAACCAACTGTAGTGTCCAATGTGCTTGATTGTTTCGATTTTTTGACGGAAAAAATGACTCCCATGTCATTCAGCAGTTGTGACACTGTTGAGTGGAAATCCCCCACCACGACAGGGTCATACCAAATTGGACGGGAAAATCAGTGGAACTTTTGAACTGTTTTTGATGCCATACCGGTTCCCCCTTCTTCAAGTATCTTCAGTTCAAATTTGAACTCATTGTGAAGGGTGGTTCTTTTTTTAGAGCATTTTGAAAGTGGGACTTTAATTATAATCATCCTATATTTCAAAATCAAAATTCATACATTGAATAATCTTGTATTGATCAAAACCACAACCCAAAATAAAACATAATACATTACTATTATAGTTGAAACAAGTCTTGACAAGCTACTCTATGGCAAGAAAAATACACCTGAGGCTGCCTAATAGTTTAAAAGTGCATCTGGTATCGCGTTGCTGAAATGCAAACTGTTAATTATGAGAGAACACTGTGTCGCGACCTGGCGGTGAAAATCAACAAATTATTGAATCCCCAAACAAACAGCTGAGAATATGTATATTAAAAAAACTACTGAGAATATGTAGATTGATGAGTTTTACGTTGCACTGAAATGAAAAAACTGTTAATTACAATAAACACTGGGTGAAAATTCGAGCATGCGCTTTGTGGTCAAGATCAACAAATAGTGGAACCCCCAAAAACCGAAAGCGAACGCCTCTATCGGTCTCGGATTATAGAAATTGCAGAATCATTGAATTCCGAATGAAAGGGAGCGTACTGTATCAGTATGGTTTAGTACTTAATAACAACATAAAAAATACAAACTAAATATAATATAAAAAATAACAAACTAAATTTTTTTTAAATTAAGCAATGAAAAGTTTCCTTCAAAAATTGAGAATACAAAATATTTTCAATTCTTTTTAAACTTTTAAATGATGTTTTAGAATGTGTTTACTCATTTTTTTCTCACTGTAATAACTTCAAATTGCCGTGGGGGCGAAATGAATAATTCTTAAGTAGTTTTTGCTAATTTGATATTTTTGCACTTCTGTTTTAAACATGCATTATTAATATTAATGCCTGGGAATAAGAGTTAGAATGCAAATTTAGTGATAAAGAGAGTTCAACATTTTTGGCTGTAAAAAGATCCTTTTACATCGCGATTCTATCATTGAAAACTATTTTCCTGACTCCACTTGTTATATAGCCTCAAATAATTTAAGATAATTTCAAATTTAAGAATAAAGCCGGATTCACACCAAGGCGTCAAGGGGCGAGGCTTGAAGCGTCGACCAAAGCCTCAAGAATCGTGCTTAATCTTGCGATTGGTCGACGCTTCTTGCCTCGCAGCTCGACGCCTTGGTGTGAATCCGGCTTAGTCCACCAAATTTTTAGGAAAAGAGGTTTATCAAACCGTATAACGACCCTTCATACCAACAATATTAAAGCTTTCGCTAAATTGAATTGTTGAGTAATTGAATTAAAAATTAAAATTAGATTATTAAACCCCTTCAAATATTCTTAGTTTTTATTAAATGCATTTAAACAAATTTTAAAAAGCTTTCTTTATTTTATACACCTAAGAATAGATATTTTCCTAGTTATTTTACAACATCTAACTTTCCATGGGACTATGCTTGCAGATTTGGAGCAAACCCCTTTTTAATTATGGTTTCAGTTTGCTTGTAACTGTTCTTACTTTTTAGTCCAATCTGATTTTTGTATAACTATCACCATTATTGCATATTTGCTATTGCATTTAATAACTCTTTCCTGGACCTGAATGGTTGAGTGTCCAGCGCTCTGTCGTTCGGGGCCCAAGTTTCGGATTCGAGTCCCTGCTTTGCCATGGATGTTTATAGTTGTTTGGAATGCACTTTAAACCATAGGTCCCGGTCTAATATATCGTATAGCGTTGTCTTGACGTTTTGTCAGTCTTCAGCCCTCGTAATTCCTCGCTAAAGAAGTTGCATATTACCCTTAGCCATGGACTAGTCGCCTGCGACGGTGTCTTCTGACCTGGTGTAGGGCTTTCCTGCACCAGGAGGATTTGTAACAACAACATAATTCTTTCCATCCTATTTCACATCTATTTTCTGTTACTTCATCATAATCTGTACTCCTTAATTACTTTCTGCTTACAAGTACGATTTAAACACGACTCATGATCCATCAGTAAAGTCCCGTTCACACAAAGTCATCGACCAATCATTACTCTCTCTTGTGATAGGTCGACGTTTTACGCCTCACTGCTTAATGCCTTGGTGTGAATGCGCGCAATTACTGCTGTCGGGCTGGGTTCGAAAATGAGGATACTGAAGGGGATTGGGACAGTGTGTTTAGGCATTTTCCTGATGTGAATTTTTTTGAATTTTCTGCCTTATTATACGCAAATGTTATCATTTCCCGTCGGTTCGTGGTTTGTATAAGCAAAACACTGGGCCTTTAGATGTAAAACGACAGAAAAAAGGAAGATTTAACCCTTTAATTCTAGAATTGGCTGTAAGATTCCTCTTGGCATGATAACCCAATTTTAGGAAATTACTGCTAGTTTCTCATCGAATACTCATTATAAACTAAGGGATTTCACACTAAACCAGGGGTGGCCAACCCGCGGCTCGCCTTGAAAATTTTTCCGGCCCGTGAGATTTATCACGCTTTTACAAAATATATTTATTTTATAATAGCCAGAGTAGGGTTTGAGTCAGAGTTTTTTGAAATGAAATTGACCAAACACAAGAGACGCTAACTTGCAACAACAATTACGATGTGCAAATACCCAAATTTAGATTTTGAAAAAGTTAAGTGGAAGAGTTTTTTTTTCTTTCTAATGCAGCAGGCAAACACAGACAGCTTGGTCTTTGGATGCCTTAAGGCAAGTGCTGCAGAGACGTACTCACTTTGCATTACCCAGAGGGCGTGTAACTTGAATGTAAGTCACGGATGCGGAGTAACAATGCCCCCGTAACGCTCTACGATCCTATTAGACCGGGACCTACTTTTTAAAGTGGATTCCGAACCACTACAAACAACCATGGCACCGTGGGGACTCGAACCCGAAACCTGTAGTACCGAGCGCCAGAGCACTAGCCACTCGGCCATTCAGGCCCTGCTAAGTGAAAGAGTGGAGAAACAAATATCGCACTACTAAAATAAATATTTCTTAATGATTTCATTAATGATTTCATTATGATCATAATTTGATCATAATGATCATAATGATCATAATGATCATAATTTCTTAATGATTTCATTTCTTATGATTTTTACTTTTATATTTAAATATTTTTTATATTTCATTTTTAGTGTTCTATATTCCTTTACAATGTGGGTTTAGTATCATTATTATTATATTATCTATGTTTACATGTAAGAATAATAGTAAACACAATAATAATTACTCATTATATTTAAATTTTTCACTCCAAAAATGTTTATAGTGGGTCTAAATCTATAATATGGGGATATATAATATAAAAATAGGGGGATATGTAATATAAAATATGGGGATATATAATTTCATATGCAGCCCGCGGTGTTATGAGGCATTTCCAAAGTGGCCCGCAAGATTATTTGGGTTAGCCACCCCTGGACTAAACTGTTAACATAATTTCCTTTTTAGTTGAAAAGTTCTCTAATCTCAAAGGCAATTTAGAACACTATTTAGAAAATTGAAAATTAATAATTTAAAAATAGTAATAATGATTTTTCAAAACGTGTTTTCCTTATTTTTCCTTCGAAAACTGTAGTTATTTATACATGAAATAAATTATTTAAAAAAATTCTGCTTATGATTTTTTAAATCGTGTATAAATAGTGTATGAGCAACAGTTTATAAATATCTAGTCATTTATATTTTGTACATAATGAAGATTCTTAAATCGCAATACTAGAGGTAAACTTAATAAAAATCTTCTTCTTAATATTAGGAATCGCTGTAATAATCACTCAATAATTACCCCTGATTTGAGCTCTTGGGTGTGAATATGAAGGCAATTGAAACTCCTATAAGAGCTAAAGACAGCAACAGAAGGGCACAAATCAATGATTTTTCCAACGTTGTTCTTTGTTTCCACCTAAAAGATTCACATTTAAGCGATGCACTGTTATTAAGATATTTACTGTCAGTCACAAAAGTCAACATACTCCTATTAAAATAAAGAAATTATAAATATTTCAGAAAAATTAAAATAATGCCAACTTTACACTTTATAAGTTAAACATTATTGTATAAAAATAAGTGATAAAACCAAATTACCCCTTCAGAATATATAAAATACTGTAAAATTGATGTCATACAATCTGTGTACGATGGATTCTTTTGTAGAACTTCCCACGATTTTACTGTTATTTACGCAGAAACGAAAAAAATATTGCTCACCGTTATTGAAAACGAAATCTTGGATACGTGTTGCTACTAGATTAAAATGTTTCTAAAACCAGAAATTGGTTTTGATATTCTTAATTTGATATTTAAGTTAAGGAGAAATAAAAATCTTATACTGAAATTTAAAAAATTATTGGTTAAAGTCGGTGGACTGTCAAAGCTATTATTAACAACTTTTTACAAAATTTTAATTAAAAACAAACGTAATAAGCTGGATCGATATTCGGGTTTCTCATAAAAATTAGAATTTATGATGATGAATGAAGTGGTATATGGGGATGTGAAGCAACAAGGACTATAATCCCCTAATCACTATATATATATGAACAGTTAGTTTTTCTTTATTATGTCACTTCCACAACGCTCTACGATCGTGTTAGACCGGGACCTACGGTTTAAAGTGGATTCCGAACCACTAAAACATCCATGGCACGCCGGGACTCGAACCCGAAACCTCTGGTACCGAGCGCCAGAGCGCTAGTCACTCGGCCATTCACGCCCCAATTAGAATTTAATTTAAGAACAAAACGCATGACAACAATCCTAAACAAAAAGAAAAAGTATCAATAAATCATATGCAACCAATAAATTATGTTCATCAGTTAACGTTCAAAACTAAAAAAAACAAAACAGATTTAAAAACAAAAAACTATCGAGTTCCGAACGATTTTATAAAAAACGCATGAAAGAAATTAAATTAAAAAAATAAAAAACTATCGAATTCCAAACGATTTTATAAAAAAACACCTGAAAGAAATTAAAATAAAAATGAAAACTATCGAATTCCAAACGATTTATAAAAAACACGTGAAAGAAATTTAATAAAAAAGCACATGAAAGAAATTTTAAAAAAATTAACCAGTTAGAATAGCTCGTGACGAAATTAAAAAAAAAATAAATAAACCAATAAGGAACGTTGAAAGTGGTCAAGGATACGAAAAAACTGATCAAGGACACGGAAAATCCCATAATTTAACGATACCCATAATTTTATGGGTAACAAACCTCGTATTGAAGGTCAAGGATTTTGAATGCCACCACAAGGATTCGAACCTAAAGCCTATGATACCAAACGCCAGAGCCACTTAGCCACTAGACAGCCATCTTCCAATAAGGTAGTAACTTCTTTTTTCTTTGTCTGTGCGAGGGTCATTTAGGACAGTATAAGTGGAAGTTATTCGGATTTTTCTCAATACGACCCGCAAATGAGGTAGTTCTCTCTAAGTCTTCCTAGAAAGCAATAACTTTTTTTTTTTGTCTGTCCGAGGGTCTTTTTAGTACAGTATATGAAACATAAGGGAATAAAACTGGTGGAGTTTTTTTTTTTTTTTTTTTTTTTTTTTTTTTGGAAGTTCCCCTCAATTTCTGCCTAGAAGGCAATAACTTTTTCTTTGTCTGCCCTAGGATCATTTAGTACAATACGTGGAACATGAGGTCGTTGATGTGAAGTAAAACTAATTACAGCTTAATTTTCAAAGAAATTCTATACTTAATCTGAATAGTTTCAAAAGCAAATAAATAAACCGTCTTTCAAAGCGGTTTCGATTAACTAAAAAAATCGAGTTTTCACCTTTCGAACTTTTCAAAAATTTAATTTAAACTTACATAAAAACTGAAATTTCAATCATTTATTAACTACTGAGAAAAAAAAAAATATCATTTTGATAAAGATAAATAATAATATACTATTGTTAAATATGTGTGCCTGCCCATTACAGCAGTTGAAAGCTGTTATAATTTATAAAGGAATAAAAATAAATTCAAAATGTGTTGTTGAAATTTTATTTTGAATGACCGGCACTTCAATCTGAGATCATGCGTTGTTGTGACTAATCCTCTGTATCCTGCAGTGCGGATGGACATTCCATGAATGATGTACTCATGGATGGAAGGAAAGCGGGCAGCTACTGTTGTGATGTAACACCCGTAGGTAGAAGTCTGACTTGGCTCCGTGACACTCTTACAATCATATGAGACCGGGACCTACGGCTTAAAGTGGATTCTGAACCACTACAAACATCCATGGTACTGCCGGGACTCGAACCCGAAACCTGTTGCACCGAGCGCCAAACACTCGGCCATTCAAGCCCATTTGAGATCATTTACCGCTATAATGATAGACATGTAGCAAATTCAGCGTATCTCAGCGTAGGTACTAGATGATTCACATCATTCAACGGAAGGATTTTCCACTCAACGAATTTAGTTTATCTATCCCAAACAAAGGCACAGGAGTTTTCAGTTCGATTTCATTTGCCGGGTTTCGAACCAGGATTCTCTAGTTGGAAAACTCAATAAACTATTTACCAGGCGTCTTCGGCCTCTTTGTTGTTGTAATAGAAGGTTGTGATTTGTTTTTAATTCCATTAAAATCATTTTCAAAATTTCCTAATTAATATCATAAAGGTCCTACACTTTTTAATCACTATTTTAGTATTTTTAATGCTAAATAATAAAATTTTAACATTATTGAATTAATTTACATTTCCTTACTATTGGTTTAAACCATTGTACAATAATTGTAGACAAGAGGAGAAAATGATTTATAGATATACAAATACATACCTGTATTAAAAAGCCTGTTATGCAATGTGTCATTAAATTTCATTTACCTGTTCTGAAATGAAGAGAGATGTGAGACGAGAAGGTTCATCTTCAAAAAAGAAAGAAATGTAATTATTAAAGGCATATTCATGTATTTATAATACAAAAATGCAATAAAGAATGGACTAAAGCAAACGGCAATTATAATCATATTCGTGTACACGGTTACCTTGACATGCGTCCGCTTTGGAATATAGAATATACTAGTAGAACAGGGGTGGCCAACCCGCGGCCCGCCTTGAATATTTTCCGGCCCGTGAGATGTATCACACTTTTACAAAATATATTTATTTTATAATGGCCAAAGTAGTCAGAACCAATGTATTAAAACAATGCATTATGTGTGCATCCATATATTCAAAAATTTACTTTCGAAATGAAGAGAAAAAATTAACTTTGATTTTAAAATAATATTCTTGCGAATTTATGACATATATTGCCCGTTTTTTTATGAAATTATAGTTATGTGTTCGCATCCATATATTCTACGAACTCATGAGGCGCGCGCATCTTGGAACATCTAATATAACAGTTTCTATATTTCACTTTTAAGTGACCTCAGTGACGTAGTGACCATCCCTAGATACGCACAGTTGATTGTTGATAACAAAGCAAACCAAACTCTTAATTCAAGTTGTTAGCACTTTTGGTTCAATTTACATCTGCGAATCTTTTTTTTTTTTTTCCCGAAAATGAAATTAACCAAACACAAACACGCTCAAACATAACGGATTCAACACCCATTGCGATGTGCAAATACCCAAATTGAGATCGATTTACAAAAGCTAAGTGAAAAAGTGGTGAAACAAATATCGCACTAGTCAAATAAATATTTTTTAATGATTTCATTTTTTATTTCGTTTATATATATTTTTTATATTTCATTTTAATGCTATATATTTCTTTAAAATGTGCGTTTAGTATCATTCTTATTATATTATCTATGTTTACATATAAGAATAACAGTAAACACAACAATGATAACTCGTTCTGTTTCCATTTTCACCAAAAAAATGCCTATAGTGGGTCTAAATTTAATATATTTTTCTATGCGGCCCGTGGAGTTAGGTTGCATTTCCAAAGTGGCCCGCATGATCATTTGGGTTGGCCACCGCTGGATTAAAGTTAACCAATCGTTATAATCGTATTCGTGTACACGGTTACCTCAGCATACATCCACTTTGGAATTTAGAATATATAATCTGATAGACGTCTTGTTAGGACTTGAAATATTTCTTTTGTTATACAACATTTATTTCGAATACGATTTGCATGCTTCTAAATTTTTGCTAAATGGATTAAGTTAAAAATTTTGCAGAGAGCTGCCATCTCAACAAAGTCTGATTAATGCCAAACAAAGACCGTCATAAAATTATATGGCCTTTGTTTGGAATAGAACTCGCGTTCGTCAAAACTCAAACAGGCAATAATAGTATTTTCTGTAATAACCAGACTTGATGAGAAGAACAGTTTCTTCTGCATCTTAATGATAAGAACAGTTTTAGGACGGACTTTTTATAAACGTGATCCAAATAAAAAAAGAGAAATAAACCAGATTCAAGTAGGGAAAAAAGAGACAAAAAAGATGAAATTAAATTTGGTAAACTTTCCTTTATGTATAAATTTCGTCTAATTGATTTCAATACTAAACAGTGTTTAAATTATTTTATACAACCGAATAATAGGGCAATAACGTTAGGATTTTTATCATGGGAGCGGATTAATAATTTTTTCATTATTTCTTTTGGGAAAAATTCGTTTGGTATACGTCCTGCTCAGTATAAGTCCAAGGATCTGGAAGGATTATGGACGTATACTGAGGTACCATTATATTACAGTTATGAAGTATTACTTAAATTTGCAAAATACGCCTCCTGTTCGGAACAAGCCCAGTGAGCCTCAACGGATTAAGGATGTTTACCGAAATGACAATACATTTTTTAAGCATTATGCATATTTATAAAATAATCTTTTGTTTGGTATAAGTCCTAGTGGTCTGAACTGATTAAGGACGTATACCGAGAACCACTGTATTACATTTAGGAAGCATTACTTAAATGTACAAATTAACCTAAATATGTGAAATTAGATTAGAGTAAATCTCATTTTTACTTTGAATTTTATAATTATTAAAAAAAATTGTCTTCAGATTTTCATACTAAAATTTCTATTCTATGAAATTAACTTATGAATATTGGATTGAGATTTATTACTTATTAAGAGAATGAATTTGTTTCGCCAATTATTTCTTTCAAAACTCGTTTCTAATCAAAAAAATTGAAAGTGTAATGATTTTCAAAATATTTTATTCTATTTTCATTGTAAAAATGCTCGATTATTACGTGGAAATTAGTGTTTAAGAAATATATGCATTTATTGAAATATTGCTTTTTAAAGAAAAGTGTCAGATTATGATAAAATTATTATGTATTTTGGAAAAAAAACATTGATATATCAAATATGTTTTAGATTAAAATAGAAAATGTTCAAAAAAAATAAATAAAAAATATAAACAAAAATAAAATACTTAAAAAATGAAAATTTTGACAGAATAGAAAAGGAAAATAAATGACTAATTAGCTTTGAAATAAGTTTATCACAATTTAATTCTTTTTTAAAATATTTTTATGTAAATAACCAAAATTACCAAGTCAATAAAATGAAACAACCTATGATATACTGAAACAATATCAAAATACAAATATTATTTTCATGTTGTTCGTAAATAAAAAAAATAATAATAAAGGTAATTATTTTTAATGCTAAATTAAAAGACTAACCGCAAATAATTTCTCTATTAAATGAACTGAGCCATTTTATTTGAATGTGGTATAAGTTCATTTATTAATTCAATGAGATATTTAAGATTATTGCTTACATTACAATCAATTGAAAATTTTAAATAAAACTAAAAATTTATGAGCATACTATATGACATTAACTGTGTTATGAACAATATAAAAAAAAAAAGTCTATCTAATTATTTCTAATTATTGATTTTCCTTTTTTCCGAAATTGACCCTATAACTCTTATAAAAGATAGCTCAATTAAAGGTAAAAAATTGTCCCAAATGCTTACCGTTATTGTGAAAAAAGACAACAGGTATGAAGAGCTGTTTACTGATATAGGAAATAAACTGTTCGAGTTGAACGTCATAACCTTTGTTTGAAACATTAAAGAAACGGAATGTAAATTCTTATCATACCGTTGATGAGTTTGACAGTATTGTGACGTTGTTGACACTCTGTTTGTGATCAGCATTATCACACAACAATTCTCTTTTGAATGAGATTGTGTCAAACCTATCATTCTGAAGCATTTTAGGTTAATGATAAGAATGATAAGAATAAATAAACTCTAGGCTCATTTTATAAAGAGAATTGCCTAAGTTTTCAGAATTATTGCAATCATGACGATAATTAACAAGAACATAAAATTCTTCTGTTACAAGGATATAGAATTTCTGAAAACTACCACAAAGGAAACAGAAACTAAAACGCATACTTACCAAGCTATTAAATACTAAGGGAATACGAAAAGGCAGCGAATTCATGTTTAAATTTTCATTTTAGGTTATTAAAATAGCAATTTTTCTGTGCTGTAATTTCTCCACTTTTTATTAATTTCATAAATAGGAAAAATAAAGGAATGAAATATACTTCTTGAAAAAATTGTCAGCAAATTCTTTTATCCAATCTTTTATTAGCTTTTAGAACTTATTTTTTGCTTGAAATACGTTAATTACCTAATTCTCTAATACGGTTGGTAATACAAATTGTTCTGAACTTGCTTAATTTTAAGCCGCGTGGGATGTTCTATTAATGAATAGAATTAAATATTCCATCTTTCATTAAATCCTTCATTAATTCAATTCTAAATCTTTTTTTTTTTAATTTGTTGCTATTAATACTGATTTTTCATTCCCAGTAAAAATAATGTAACTGAAATTATTAGGTTAAATGTATAGTCTAAGCTTGTTAAAAGCTAGGACTTTTAGCTTAGTTTAGTCCAGAAAGAATATTCGTTATCAATTATAATTTAAATACAGGGTGATTACAATTAAAGTCCCACTTTCAAAATGCTGTAAAAAAAGAAACACTCGTCACGATGAGTTCAAATTTTCGCTGAAGATACTTGAAGAAAAGGGGGAAACGGTATGGTATCAAAAATGTTCCACCGATTTTCCCATACAATTTGGTATGACCTTGCCGTGATGGATGGGCTTTCCACTCACGGTGTCACAACTGTCGAATGACTTGGAAGTCATTTTTCTATCAAAAAACCAAAACAATCAAGCACATTGAACACTACAGTTGGTTTAATGTGCAACTCATACCTAATACGTTGTCATTTCGATTCCAAATAACACTGCAGCCGAATTCACTTTCTCATTTATTAACACACTGAATTTTTTTGATGTAGTACCGTTTCTCCCTTCTTCAAGTATCTTCAGTTCAAATTTGAACTCATTGTGACAATTGGTTCTTTTTGAGCATCTTGAAAGTGGGACTTTAATTATAATCACGCTGTATATTTTTTTCTTTATAATAATCTTTTATGTATAAAAATAAGTAAGGAGGAGAACATTTAGCAGAAGAACAAAACATCGGAGAGTAAAAATAAAGTAACATAAGTAAGGAGGAGAACAAATAGAGAATAATGAATATATTTTTTAAAGCTTTGTGAGCTATAAAAATAAACAACAAATGTATTTAATAATAGTTAACTATTCGACGAATATTATTATTGCAAAAATTACCAATACTTGTGCAACCAAATAGAAATTTGTTTGTTTAATATAAAAAAAAAAAATATTTCTTTAAATTCAAAAAACATTTTACTTTAAAAAACGAAGTTTTGATTTTTGTCTCTCTAAAATAAAAAAACAATTATTTTTATTTTAAGAAAAGTATTTGATATCAATACATTACTTTGGTACAATACAGATATAAATTTTATTAGATAAATATTGATTAAAAAATTCTACTTCTTCTACTTATTTTTTAAAAAAAAAAAACATTACATGAAGTAAAAAATCAATTTTCAGTCTTTTACTTAACTTCTAACAGACCAAGTATTACTGTTTAAGAATAAAGGGATCTCTTAAAACATTGATTGCCGAATTGAACGAAATAATTTTACGTATGAATTTGATTTTAATTATCCGTTTTACAAACGAATTTATAAACAAGGTGATACAGCACTTAGGCTTAATAATTAGGAAACCCTATGAAGTCAAGAAGTAAGAATCCATTTCAAGAATCTTAAAAATGCTTTTCACTAAAAATAACGTAACTAAAAATGATTATGTTAAATGTATATTCTAAGCTTATTCAAATCTGGGAAATCTTAGCTTAGTCCAGAAAGAATATTCATTCAATTTTGAAAACTTCTAAGAAATAGAGAATTATTTATTATCAATTATTGTCTAAATATATCTTTTCTTTATAATATTCTTTTTATGTATCAAATTAAGTAAGGAGAAAAACTGAAATATTTTTTTAAGAATAAATAGAGAAAAGTTTTAAGATCAGTTGTTACATTAAAAATTGAAATTAGTACAATCTATTTTCAATCCAATCTAAAAATGTGTTTTCTATTAGTTGAAATTGAAGATATTTAAAATCAGTTGTTACTATAAAAATGTAAATCTATTTTCAGACAAAGATGAAGATTCTTATAGTTGTCGTCTGTCTGACCTTGACAGTCTATGGAGATATAGTCATAAATCGAAGAGGAAATGACAATTTGTGGCAAGAATTCAAAGTAATGTTTTGGAAATCTTTTTTAGCACTTACTTCTATTTAATTCTAAAATTTTCCCTTTTTATATTTTGTAATATGCTTACTGATGATACGGCAATAACCTTGAATTATATAATAATAAAATTTTAGGTTATGTTTATTGTGCAGGTGGCCATAAAATAACTTTTCCTGTTTGGAGGAATCTGTATCTAAACTAATGAATGAAATGAAACAAAATTTCATATGCAGACTATGGAAGACATAGGAAGATGAGTTAAAATAATCATAATCATAATAATAATAATGCCATATGTCGCTCATAAGAGATTTTTGACACTGCTGCCACGTACCTACTAGAAATTCTTACAATCTACGTAGATCAGTCTAGGTCCTCATTCATAGTACATTATACCATATGACTTTTGGCATAAATCCCTTGTGTATATTAGTGGCGTTACAAACTTGTGTTCCATGAAAAAAACATAAGACATCATCATCATTGACGCAACAACCCCATTGTGGGCCAACACCTGTATACTACTGTTGTATAGCGCTGTATACTGGCAAATTTCGTTTTTTATTTTCACGGGATAGGGTTATTCCCAACGCTCTACCGTCATATTAGACCGGAACCTACGGTTTAAAGTGGATTCGAACCACTGCAAACATCCATAGCCCCGCCGGGACTCAAATCAGAAACCTGTGGCACCGAGCGCTAGTCACTCGGCCATCAGGTCTCAAACGTCAGACACGCTGCTACAAATATTTAAAGTGACAGCTTAGCGCCAGCAGTAGATAACGTCATACACAGCCTAGGTTGATTTCTCATTCGCCGGACATCATCCCATGGGACTTCTGTCTGTAAGAGATACTTTAAATCCCTTGCTTCACCTGTATTCATTGACAGATAACATAACACAGGCTGTTACAAATATCAAAGTGACAGTTTCTCGCAGCAAAAAAAGAACATGCTATATACACTGGATGTTATATTTTGCACACAGGAGGTCTACAAATTGAAAATGTTACACATGGTTAAGGGACAAGGTTTAAGGTTAAGGGAAATAATATTTTCTGTGAGTGTGTTGACTGTATGTTTCATTTTTTGCATTTGCTTTTTTATTATTCGAACATTAATAAAATTTTGCATAATCCATTTTTATGCGCATTCATTTTAATTATTGACCGTTATTGCTTCCGACAGCGCCAAAAATCTCTCCTATCGGTGATATTTGGTACTAAAACTGTTTCTGCGAAATTCATCTCCCCATGCCTTTCACAATGTGTATATTGTAATGTGCGTCGTTTGTTTCTGCAGCTGGATCTGGGTGTGGTCGGGTGGAGATACAAGCAAGAACACACAGCTTTATTTATAAGCACATAGACACCACAATAAAAAATAGACAATATCTAACACACCACATGAAACACATTTAAAAGATATCTAATTAAAGATTCGTAGAAGGATTCCACTTCTAGATCTCGGGATGTGAGCTTGTAACTAACGGCAGCGCCTGCTTCGCCGTACGTCCTCTTTAGTGAGTCTCGATCCCTACTGATTATTTCTCTTAAACGCCACAAGCGGCGCTTTTGCAGTGAGTCGGAGGGAGCACGGTTACAATATGAAATTTGCTTTCTTACCATTCATTAATTTTTAGAAGATGCCACCAAACAGGAAAAAGCTTTTTAATGGACTGTATTAATCAAATTGGTTAAACAGTCTTTCTAGCAACTACATTTTTAAAAAATGTGTTTATAAATTAAATGCTATTTATAAAAAAGTAAAAATTTATTTCAATGATTTTACAAACAATTAAACAATGTCAATACAATAAAACAGAGGTGGGAAGTCAAGCATTTATAAAGGAGTTGAAGTCAGGTGTCGGTTTAAGTCCTACTACTTAGTCGGTTAAGTCCCTACTACCCGACTCTTTTATATAAAAAAAATTATTTTTCGAAATTCTAGGAATTAAGGTCATCTGAAGCAACAATTGCAGCGATTGCAACGAACGTCACCAGTGCATTCAAATCGAGGCAGCTTCTTGCATGCTAGGTGCACAAGTTTCTACAAATTCCACGAGTTCACTTGATTCATTCGTTGACTTTAATGAAAATTCAGAGTAGTGTAGGGTGATCTTTACTGCAGTTGCCTTCTCTACTTTTGTTGATAATATTCCAACATACAGTTTTTTTGATAATATTCCACCTGTATTTTCCACTAGTCCTTAAACACGAATGTAATTTACGTAATGCTGTGACAGAGACAATAATCGAATAGTCCATCAATCTAATATGGTGAGTCGTCAATAAAGTCAATTTATATCCACTCAATGCAATTGTACGTCTATATAACTGAGCTTTACTGAACGCGTAATGGTCAGTACGAATTCGGATACCAATATCTGAATCACCTATGAAAGGTTCACTTTGCTCCTTTTTGTGAAAATTGTACATTGAACGATTGATAGGTAAGAATCAGGTGTTGTAAAAGTTGTTTTTTTTTTTTGTATTCAATCGTCTAAGCCAAAATATTATCTAATCGTTGCATTGATTCGAAATATTGAGCAATATAATTGCAATGAACAAGTCAAATTTATCAACAATGAGTCAAAGCGGCTGAATCTCTTTCAAACTTTCGATGGCAAGAATCAATTACAAAATCTGATGCATACGAAATGTACAATGGATTCAAAGAGGCGTTGCAGTCGAGGAAGATATTTATTTTAAAATATATTTATTATATTATAGATATTTATTCTTTATTCTAATGCAAGATTGACTTCGAAATCGAGTTCCGATCCAAAAACGTTTATATACACTTATGATGTATATACACTCATGTCCATAAATTAAGGATAATTCAGAATCACACAGAAATTGAACTCTAAAATAAAAATTTCACCTGTAAATTATCACACACCTCTTGAAGTAGAATATGCAAATTATAGGAAACCACCAGATGGCGCGGATAGTACGTCTGGCCAGGCGAGTGTAGAGGGTATATAAGGAATGGTGGCAAGAAGTAAAGTTGTTCACAAGCGCTTTAAAAGCCTTTCGGTGCAATAACTTTTACATAGTTATGGCACAAAGGAAGCATGCATTTGGATGATTTTTTACGTGGTAGAATTATCCGGACAACTGGAATATGGACGTGCCCAGCTGGAAGTATCCGAGGAACTTGGAATCACCCAGCGCGTCATCTCCAGGCTTCGGCAACGATTCCAAGATGATGGTAATGTGAGTAGATGTTACAGCCCAGGTCGCCCGCGAGTTACAACGCCGAATGAAGACCGTTATTTAGCAGTTACGCTGCTAAAAAAGAAACGAGACGAGCACAGCATCGAACCTGTCTCGTCAGCTCTCTTCCTTTCAGCTACCAGTACAGCAGTTTCAAGGCAGATATGGCAGCCTGAGACGCTTAGGGCACATTGGTCTATATGCTCGTAGGCCTGTCGAGATGTGTTCCCACTTACCGCAACTCACTGTCGTCTGCGATTAACCT